>JAQIVE010005712.1:0-12483 GCA_034698285.1 Sminthurinus bimaculatus | reverse complement strand
CGTGCTGGTTCATCTCAAGTAAATTCAAAATTCATACATTTTTTCAAATTTAATGTCAACACGGTTTTCATTTTAGGAACATATGAAATCCGTAAAAAAGGGGGCAAAATTTCCCCAAAATCTTATTTCCCCACCCTTTGAATCTCATTTTAGCGGGAATGTACAAGAATGAGGTAATTTAATTTTTAAATGTAAGTGGGTAAACATAAAAAAGAAAGAGCAAATAAACCACTTTTTTATAAAAAGTGTTCCGCGCCTTTACAGAAAGGGAATAAAGATCAAACACTGCGAATTTGTCGTTTTATGTGAGTGGAAAGTACACATCCAGTAAGAAACAGGCTAAATAATAAGCCAATAAAAAAGAGAGCCGTAATGCGTTCGTTAAACTTAAGTGTACATATGAACAGCATACAGTTCACAATGAGCAAATGTGCAAATGAACATGGAATTGAAGGGAGAGCGTGTATTGAACAATCATTTGAGTGGCCTACTTTGCTGTTTACACTTTATGCTATGTATTTTAGTGGAGAGAAGCTCTTTGGCCACGGTAAATAATGAAAAAGACTCTTCTTTTTTGAAGATCGCCATCTCTATATATAAGATCGACTTGAGTCCGTCTGTACATAAGATATGTAGATACACCGACGCATGTCGTCAAGATGTGGATGTGGATTCAGATACAGATACTGATACTGATAATACAGATGGAGGTTTAAAAGGAGAACAAAAGTGGTTTACGGCCTCTTTTTCTAAATGAATTCTTGAAGAGTAGCTCTTCTTCTCCACATTTAACTATCACATCGGCTATTTAACTGTTCTCGAGAAAAAGAGGAGCAATCTCTCCGTCTGTGGCTTCGTTTCTCCTTTTCCTGTCCTCATGTTCCCCCTTTTGCTCCTTCTGGCCAATCGCACATAAAAAGAGCGCCGAGAGCTGGCCAAGACAAGAGCCTGGAAATGGAAACTGGAGGCTGAATCTTGAAATGGAAACTTTAACTCGAGTGGATTTTAAGGCTCTTGAAACTTGTAATTGTTCCGCGATCTTATATATTATACATATATGTACATACTTATGTACATACATAAGGATGGAGACTGATAGCAATCATTACGATTGATCCTCCGCGCCCACCAGTTTTCTCCCGCGTCTTCAGCTCCATGTAGTTACAATGTACAATTATACACATTAGAGTATATATATATGTATGTATGTATGTTGTGAAGAGCCTTGAGGACACTTTCGTGCCTCGTTATTTGCAATCAAATAGACATTATGTGGACATGGTTGTTTCCAAAATTCCAAATTATCTCCAGTAACTGAGTACAGTACACAGTACACAGTATACAGTCACCGGATTCAAGTTGAAGAAGAAGAACCAGTCCTTGAAAAACTGGGCAAGCGCTCGACTGGACAAAAAATTGTGGAAAAAAAGGTTCTTCTTCGGCTGAGCTGGAGAAGAAGAAGAAGAAGAACCCCTCGTTTCCTCATCCGTCTTCATTTGCGCGAGTTGGAACGGCAGCGACAATCGCAATATGTACATAGCAATCACAATGACAATTGTCGATGGGAAATTTTCACTTACTTTATCCTTAATATGTATGTATGTATGTACTCAGTGCTCAGATGTTAACTTGTATCGAGTCGACTCAACTCAGTTCTTCTTGAGGGTGGATGAAACGAGGGTGGGGCAGGAAACTGCAGACCATTTCCGGAGCCATCATCATCTATGTACATTGTGCATATACAAAATTTACAAGAATTCAAGTATCGCTATCGATACAGTACACTCTGCTCATGATAATCTCCCCACAAAAACCACAAGTTTTTGACAAGCCTAAATAAAGTTGCGAGATTTTAAAACGACCCCAAAAACTGATGAAGATTCACTGTATATTTAGGTGCAATGTGGAAAGGATGGGAATTTCGAGGGGGGTGCATCCGTATTGATATTGATTGTATGTATATGTAATATCTATGTATCGTTGTAAATTTAAGAGGTTCGCCGCCGCCATCGTCATCATCTCTTTTTGATGTTCTTCATCCTCCACCAAAAGTGCAGTATAATGGTCCACTCTCCATTTTCTATTTCTTTCTCTCTCTCTCTTTGCCTGCGTCTCCTCTTTTTGCTCTTTCTTGTGGGCATGAGATGACAGGCGGAGGAGCGGCAAACCTAAAAAGCCCGGACCGGAATGAAACTCAACTTATGTATGTATATACAATATACATAGATAATATATAGATTTTATAGACCATTGATGGAATTTCTTGCAAGTTAACACACACACACACACACACACACACATATGTATACACTATACACGTTACACATCCACTACAATTTTCCATTTTACTATCTAGACTTTTTCCTTAGCCATACATTATACACATATGTATAAGGACTGATTCTCGGTTTGGAGTTGGAGGATTGGGAGTTAGAATTGGAGTTGAAGTTGGAGTTGGAGTCTGAGTGGAGTTTTTGGTCGCGGTATCTATCTGTGCAATCGTCAAAATGGGCTATTAGACAATCGATTTTACCATTTCGGCATTATTTCTTCTTCTTCTTCTCGTCCCCCATGCACACGCATCATACATATAGCACTGAGATGGGTTATCTAGTTATAGACACTTTGGTGTATCGAAAAAATAAGCACCTAGAGATTTTTTAATTCTCTTCCACTTCCCACTCTAACTTGAAATCAAGTACAAGTACAAGCATGGGCCGAGAAAGAAGAGCTTTTAAAGAGGTTTGCGGCTTACCGCCGCCTTCCAAGAATGGGGTTTAAATGAACTGCGCTGAGCCAGTCCAAACGCTTTTAGCTTCGACTCTGTCAAAACCACTGCACTATGTCAGCTGTCATTATCAGCATTGTGTCATTTAAGGACCTCCTCAGTTGTCCCTGTAATTTTTATGTAATTACATTAATGATCTAGCATATTTTTTTATGGAAATTAGATAAATTTCTTTAATTATATCAGTAATTATCATCCCGGTAGTCATGGTTTCAATTTTTGACCAAGGCAGAGGAAGGGAGCAAAAATTGAATTTTCAAAAACTTTGTCGGTATTTCCGACCTTCTTCTGATTTTTGATTTCAAACTGTCTCTTCGTCTCTTCATACAACATACGGATCTTTTTCATTAGTTATGTGGCGTCACTGTCAATCTACTCTGGAGACAAACGTCCAGGATTTACAATTTACACATTTGCCTTTGAACTCTGACTGACTGACTTTGATTTAACAAAAGTGAGGCGCAAAACTCATCAAGAACGTACAAAAAACAAGTACAATACAAATAGTTGAAAATTCGGAACAGTTTCAATCTTCTGAAATGTTTGCAGCCTTTGTTGCAAAATCAAAGTTGTATATTATTATGCATACATCATACATACATCAAAGTCCTCATTTGTCTAGTGAGAGTGATTTAGACAATGGAACATGAAAGTCTCTATTTTTATGTCCTCTGTACCGTGCACCTTTGTACGGTGTACAGTGTACAGCTTTAAAAAACGCCTACAACTTTGAATCTCCTTTAAACACATTCGCAACTCACATGCCTCCACAAAATTTAACTCGAGGGAGCGGAATTAAAAGGCAGAGGGTGAAAACGGGGAGGAGACGGCTCAATATTAAAAGATGAAAGGGGAACGCAACTGTTGATTGTTGACAGGGAACGTTTACAATTTGCACCTACACTTTTCACTTGTCTTTTTACTTTTTCTCATACATATCTGCATAATATATGTATCACCGTACAAAAACCCCGTGTTTTTCCTCATCTCGTTGCCTTTGTTCTTTTTTCACTTGCCTTTGACGTCTGAATTCACAGATTCAAATAAGGATTTAGATCCTCTACTTCTTTTTGAAAACTAAAATGAAACTTTAAAGTTTCAACGAACCTTTGACATTAGATGATTGCCAAAAAAAGTACAGGGCGTTAGTCTTTTGTGATGAATGTTAATGACGCCGCCAAAATCACACCGAGTTAAATGAGAAATTTTTTGGAGCAGATATTTGAGCATTTTTTGAAATTCATTCTGTAGTGAAATTATTACTGTTAGTGACAAACTGTCAACGGCCCTTAAATAAATGTTCGAGTCCGTAGCAGAATCTTTTTTTGTTTAGAAACGTTGAGATCCGTCCAAATATGTACGTGACGCTGCCTTGTCTAGATTTGTATTTGTATGTTCACGTCCGTGTACTTTTACTGGTGCGTGTACGCCCGAGAATTCCAAATCGACAATTTTTCCAAAATCACCCGGGTAATTCTCCCGCTAAGTGAAAGATAAAATGGAAAAAGACTCCGATTTGATTCGATGCCAATTCACGATCGGATCATAATTCCAAGACTATAAAATTTGTACACAGAAAACAATGCAGAATCCGAATATTGAAACTTGGCTAAAATTCTGGCAAAAAAATGAAACTTTACAATAGTACACGCGGTATAATTTTCCTATTCATCCTTGGAACTAAATTAAACAAAAAAAATACAGAGGGAAAGAAGATGAAACATTTTTAACTTTTTTCGAGTTGTTCTCTTGGTAGCCTTGTTTCATTCCAGATTTCTTCAAATTGCCCTAAAAAATGCATCCACTGGCTGTATTTTTGCCTTCTCTTAAATCTTCGCAGCCCGACTCGGAATCGGAATCGGAATCAGGATTCAAATCCCAGTTCATGGGCTCCATACGGAAACCTGGAGAAGAAGAAGAAGCGGAAGAAGTAGAATATACGGGAGAAGGAACGCCAAGTCGGAGAAAAAGAATCCAACTAATTTTTCATGGAAACTTTTTGATTTGTTTTCACGGAAAACCCATTCCCCAAGAAAATTTGTACTTGGCTTTGGATCCGGATTCGGATTCGGATTCGGACTCACATTCGTAAATTTTTACATAGTTCTACTCCTAGATATTCCTATTCCTATTCGGGTTTCTCAGGATTGAAGATCCGGGCAGTAGTTTGGAAACAAGTAAAACAAAGTGAAAAAGTTCCGCCAAGCATAAACTTGTGTGCATATACATATGCATGTACATATGTATGTAAATTGTACGCGCTTTTAGTTATTTGCTCCGAATTCCGGATTTTCAGAGTCATGCTTTCTCCCCGCTTCCTGATTCCCTCCTACTTTATCCATAGTTATTCAAATTATCGCCGACAAATAAACACGGTCACAAGTCTTGTATTTGTCGTAAAAAATGCAAGAAAACGTCACCCGACAATTTTTCTTGCCTACATTTTTTTTGTTCCCAACAACGAAGATAATCTCAATTTCATATATGTAATTATCACAAGAACCTCTTTTGTACTTGTATTTTTTGCGTAGATTTGGTCCGCGTGGGAAATTCGTCAGTTGTTTCAATATATTCAAATATTTTTCTCAAGCTCAAGATGCAAAAAACTGTTTATCCAGAGGAGCGAGAAATTTCATTTGAAATACATCTGTTCATTTTGTCTGGCTAAAACGGAATAATCTGAATAATTCTGTTCCCTGTGAAAAATTCAGGGCAGAATTAATGCCTTGATACATATTATGATCTACAGAGAAGATACATACCGGATGTTAGTATGAATTTGAAGGGTATAAAAAGCACATTTGGTTCCACAGCCGCGAGCCAAAAAAGCGGAACGGCATAAAATTAGATTAATCAAAATAACGTAGGACGAACCACGTCAAAATTTGAATTTGCGACTTTGCTCATGGAGTTCACATACATACATCATACATACATAGACCAAGACAAGAATATTCTGGAATGAATCCATACGATTCCATGATATGGAATGGAGAAAGTGCATTTAAATAATTAACAACCTTCCATTTTACATTTTACCCAGTCCATCTTTCTCCGTCTTCCACATGTTCATACATTGAGTCAATTTCGCGTATACTTAAGTGTAGAATCGTGCAAGTTGAATAAGCCATAATTTCCTATTTCAAATTTAAATGCGTAGTTTATTTTAATATTAAGGGTCTGTTGCGTATTTAAGCGGCTCTAATTTATCACCGCCTTATGCCCCGCCAACGATTTAGCTTAAAGATGGTCAAAAATGTAATTGAGACGCATTTTTAATTTTCTACTTTCGCCCTCCAGCTTGTACATGATATTAAAAATGCATACATACATAGATCTTAGAATATAGACGCTACTTAAAATCGTGGGAAATTATCTACGAGGTGAAAGTACGTATCTAAAAATGTGGCGAAAGTCGGAGAAAGCCGTTTCGGCTTTCACCCTCCACAAAAGTACACACAAAGACATGCATCCGCATAAACTGTATAGATATAGATATAAATATAAGCATAAAGATACATACAAAGGACTGTGGCTGTCACATTTCTGCTGTTTTCACTGTAAAAAGGGAACGTAGAAAGCAGGGAGCAGAGAGGGTGACAAGACACCCGTTTTCCATCCCTATTTTACTATTTTACATTCCGCGACAACAACACAGGTTTTTTCTTCTTATTTACACGAATCTACCAGCGTCCTTTATATGCGGGGCTGTAAGCCTCCAAACTATGGTTTTCAAAGCCCTTTCTCCCGGGTAGAAAAGGTGTATGTGTATGTATGTATGTATGTATGTATGTATGTATGTATGTATGAGAATGCAGCCACAGAAGGGCCAATGGAAATGGGATCTTCAGCCCAACGATAAGGCGACAGTAGAGGCAAAAAGACATACACGGAAAAAATTCAGACTTTTTCCAGCTATGTACTTTCTCCAGCCTTGTCCTTCCATACGGTTTTCCGTATACAAAATGCTTGTACACACACACACTACTTTTGATATAGCTTGTTTTCTGAGGTGAGTCACGTTTTCTCCTTGGACATTCAGTTGAGAGCCAGCCAATTTCAGATATAAAGAAAGAAAGAAAGAGAGAGAGAGAGAGAGAGAGAAATAAGTTTTGGTTTCTCTTACCCAGCCAAGCCCATGGCATGGTCTATTCAATGAATGAATTGAAGATAGTCTTGGTCCTCTTTTCCCGTTTGTTTGTCCTGCACCATTTTTTCATTGGTTCATCTATGTATAAAAATCCCGGACACAAAAATATGCCTATAAAATCCAAGTATATATGTATAAACGTACAAAAATGGTCATGACCAGCAGATACATAGATTCTCATTTCATCTTCATCCTCTTTTATCTATGTGTGACATCTCGAATCTCGAATCTTCCCTGTTCGTTCATACATGTATGTAATGTATATATCTAAGGCTGGAGAAAGCTGGAGAAAGTCCACGGCCAAAGAAAACTTTCATGCCCAAAAATTGTCTATCCTATACATACATACGATATACATATGTATATTCCCACTCCGCCTCTGCCTTTGTTTGTTCTCGTTTTTGAAGAGTGGGAAGAGCGGGTGAATTTGGAAGAGAGGATAAAATTTTGGAGGCGCGGAAAGCTAATGAAGCGGAAGGGGTTTAGAGAATGTAAAACCGTGGTTAGAATTGAGGGTCTTTACACTGTCCAAACACTGAAAATTGCCACCTTAAAACGGTGACTATGGCTATGACGGTAGTTTTTACAAGGAGAAACTACGTACGTACATTGTACATAGAACAAGGGGGAAAAGTTGTTCCACCTTTTTCCAAGTGTTGACAATGGGTGCATTTTCTCCATGGAAAATTGGCCCCTCTCTCCAAAATTTTGTGTGTGCTGTCCAAAGGGGGAAAATTGCATTCTTGGTTCATCCTTCTTGAAATTTCTTGCAACTCTTCCGAATTTTCCTGAACTCTCCAGAATATATGTATGTATGTATGTATGTATGTATGTACGAATGAATGGGAAGAACACGCACGACTTGTGACTCGAGTTCAAACTATGTATACACATTGTACAATGTAGAATGTACAACTCGCGATCGAGCTTCTCCCCGACCCCATCCGCATACAGAGTAGGGTGACGACTATCCGTCATCCCATCTCAAGTCAACGTTCAACTCAACCCAGTCCTCTGGGCAATGTTAAAGTACGTACATTTATGTCCTGGATAGATAGATAGATACATACATACGAATGGACATGACCTGGATGCTCCAAAGTCACATGTCAAGCCTCGTTCTATCCCGGGTCTATTTTTATCCCAACTACAAAGAAAAAGATCCTTAAGGGAGTTTTTCTACTTTTTTTCTAGTTTTTGTTGCCTGGGTTCAGATAGAATGTCCATAATATGGACAATTTACTTGAATGTACCTGAATAAACGGAGGAAGTTCAGCTTCTCTTACAGTTTCCAGTAAAAACCGCTTTATCCGCAAAATGAGTACTGGAGGGGAAAGCTGGAGAAAGCTGCATTCAAACAAGTAAAGTAATTTTCTGGTAATAATACACGATGATCTTTGTAAAACCACAAAAATTTAAAATTTGATATCATAAAACCCAATCAAAGTTTAAAAATCCAGGTAGAAAAGAAGACCAAAAAATGTAACGATTTGCTTGCCAAGAAGCTTTAACTCGACCAAGAATCCACAAAAGGAAAAGTTAGAACGGAGGCTGACGTTTTGCTAGGTAAATTAAGGAAAAGTTTCTTGGACCAGGGAGAAAGTGCACTTTCACATTGTACAATATACTATTACAAAAATTGGGTGTACCGACTTTCACCGCATAAATATTAGATAAGACGGGGGGACAGATACCATGGGCAAAAGTATTATGCATGTATTTAGCATTAATACTGTGTACATTTTGCATTGTACATTTTTCCAAGCAGATGGCCATCTCATTCTTTATTCCCTTTTAAGGATTCCCGTTTCCCTATCCCAAGTCTAAATCTGCTAACCTGAATTTACTTTCAATTTCGTTCGGTGCAATCCGCAGTCCCCAATCTACTTACCATAGTTTCTCTCTCATTCTACTTTTTCTTCCGCCCTGTGACAGTCTTCCTGCCTCTCTCTCTGTCTCTCTGCTCACTTTGCGTCTCAGTTTCAAATTCAAATCCAAATCCAAATCCAACCGAGTAAAAACGCAGGGATCTCGATTCCAAATTTTGAATGAATGAATTCCGGCTCAGCTTTTTCTTCTTCTGTTCCTTCGTCTTAAATTTCCTGTTCTTCGCGGCTTTCATTTTCATCCTCTTGCCTTACATTTCATGCATGGATTTGCTCCTCTCAGACGGACAGATACTCCCCGTTCCCCGGTTTCTCTCTCTCTTTTCCCACCCCTTTTGTGTACTCGTCATCATGTGTGTACATACATTTGTGAATGTCTATCTATGAGAATGTGTCTAAGGACGGAGAAAATGTCTGGAAAGAACTACTTTGTCACAAACTCTTCTCCTGGTTTGTCCTCTCCTTTCCGCCGCCCTTAAACCCGCAAATAGGAATACATACATACATACAGTACATATGTAGTCTGATTCCCATTCCAACGCAGGCTAGGAATGCAAATACGAGGGAATATCCAAACCCCGATCCAAATCCCAAAGGAAAACCCACGCTCTACATTCTACGTAAGTGTATGTACTCTGCTTTACTTCTTGTCGGATAAAAATATGCACTTTTTACCATGTACATAAATACCTTTTACACATCATGATAAAAATGCAGGGAGAGGTAAATGCAGAGACTTGAGATTTTTAGTTTAAAATCTTCCACATGGCGGAATTCATCCATTCATTCCCCGAATTCCTAAAGCAAAGTCATAAAGTCCCAAATACTTTTTGGTACATATGTACGTATAATGTACAATGTACAAGTAACCAAAAGGAAGCGGATTGCAATTTTTACTTTTTAGTCGGTATTTTTAAAAATACAAAATGTTTTTACATGGGCGCGTTTCTTCCTGGAAATTTCTAATTAAAACTAGCTAGCTGCGAGTGACGTCTTGGAATCCTAGAGCAAGTTAAGCCAGGACGTAAATGTATCGCATCTAACATATGTACAGAGATTTGCACAGAAGAATTTCGGATTTTCGGAGAACATTTTTGTGAAAAGTCGGTACCGTGACATTGCGAATTTTAATGCTCAATGTATGTACTTGCACAAATCTGTATTGAAAACATTTTTAATCTCAGTCGTTGTACATTGTGCATACGATGCGCAATTTTTTGCATTAGTTGGAATTTTGCAAGTAGTACAAATGTAGGACAAAAATGGTGGAGTGAAAGGTATCTTGATGGTTGCAAAATGTTTTTTCTTTCTCTCTTGTACTTTCTCTTTGTCCAGTCCATTCCAGTCCAGCCAAGTTGATTGATATATCAGGAGTGGACGTCCGTCCCCTTCCTTTATCATCATTTCACGTCAGATGCACAACTTTCATGGCTACTCCCTATAAAAGCTTAACTGTACATTAGTTGAGGTATTTGAATGTATGTACTTTCACTGCAATAAATTGCAGGCGCATTCTGCTCCTTTTACTGCAGTACAAAGTACAAAAACGCTCTATTCTCTTTTTTGGCAAGATTTTGTACAAAATAAAATAAATACAGTTCAAATATGTACAAAAAAATGTTTCAAAATACTGGGCTTACAAAATTTGCAGCTGGAAATTTACGCAAAATAAGGTTCGAAATTTGTCGCTAGTTATTTCTTCATTATGTAATGAAATATCAAAGCACAGCTAACGTGGGATCAGCTGTCACTGACGCCGCTGTGAGCGCCGTTGTTATATTATCACGTCCTTTAATTTTAATTGGGACAGATTCGGCACAGACTGACTCTCTTATCTTTTGCGCCTCTAATTTATGCATATTTTGTGTTGACTTTGAAAATTCAGTGGGATGATCTGTTGTGAATTTGATCCGACAAACAGATTCTGCCGCTTTGTTTACATTGCATAACATTCTACTGTATAGTATTGTATTGTGTTGGATTGGATTGTATTTCAGTGTATTGTTTATTGTTTAGGCAAATATTGTGATTGCTTACATACATGAATAGACATATAGGGGAAGTTTGTTTGCGGACTCCCGTTTGCTTGTTTAGACCCTTTACACAGAGCAAACATGGAAATATGCATAAATAAACAGACACACAGAAAGATGTACATTGTACAGTTACAGAAAAGGGTGCAGCTCAAAATCAAAATCACGGGGGAAACTGAAATGAAAATGATGATAAAGAGAGAGAGAGAGAGAGAGGAGAGGGGAGAAGCAGAGAAAGATGGGAGGCAATTGGAAGGCCGGGAATGATTATTAAATTATCGACATTAGCTGGGGCTCCCCCCGCCCAAATTACAGATAAGTGAGCTGTAGCCCATTAATCAATGTACTTTTTGGGGAGCTGGATGACGCTGCTGGCTTCATGATAAATAATCCAATTACTGGATAAAATTGTGCTGGTTGAGATTGCTCTCTCTCTCTCTCTTGCTCTTTCTCTCTCGCAATCGCACTTGCTCTTTCTCTCTTTCCCTTGCATTGTTCCATTGTTATTATTATCCTCAACATCCTGCTGTCAAGCAGCCATCCCGCCTCACCATCAACATGAACTTCCCCAAGTCAAGTCAAGTCAAACCAAGTCTAAATCCAAAGAGAAAGTGAAAGAGAGAGAGAGATAGAGAGAGCGAAGAGCAAGTTGGCAGCAAAACAACACACGAAAATATACCAGAGAAAGTTGACTTTCTCCGGACTTTCTCTCCAACTGTCATCCACCGTGATTACGAGGAGTGCTTTACGTTCGTCTCGGCTTCGTTATCTCTAAATTTCAGATTTGGAGCAGATTCTGTATAGTGTACAGTATGTACAATGTACATACAGCTTTCACCGTAACTGTTTTTACGAGCAACGAATGCGGCACGGGTTGCTCGTTTCTGTCCTTTTTATGTTCTTCATGCTCGTCGTTACTCGTAAATATTTGTTTGTGTTTTGCCGCGCTGTAATTTTGACGAGTGAGATTTTTCACCGGGATATTCTCCGTACTCCGTACTTGTCTTTAATTTACATTATTTATCACACTTTCATTAACTTTCTCCCGTTTTCCGTAGCTTCGTTTCGCTTTGACGTTAGATGCAGGTACATAAGGTGGCAAAACATGAGCGCTCAAATGTCAACCTTTCTCTGTACTTTCTCCCACTTTCACTCTCTATGTATACCTAAAGAAATTGGCCGTATAATGAAGTGTCACATTTCTGCAATATTTTATGACTCATTTTCATGATCAAAGCTCAGAAGCGAACCAAGAGAAAGGCAAACGACTTGTCGGTCTGTTTACGGAGATAAAGAAATCGGCTTTCAATATTTGGTACAGTAGAACCAAAATAATTAGAAACGCTTTGAAATTCGAATTTAGCTCCTAATAAAGTGAAAAATTCAGGGATTTCTGAAAAAGCTTATTAGGGTCGCCATAGACAAACGTTTATTGCAGGACTGGGCTGAGCTCAGACTAGTTGCGTTAAATTTCGTGGACAGAATAAAATTTTGGTTTGCAGACTTTTTTAACTTTTCCGATTGGTCAAAAAAAAAAATTTTCTAAAAATTGGAAATTAAAATCACATTATATTATCAAGTGTTAAGTGCTACATAGGTATGACTGAGTGAAAAATTAAGGCGCAA
>JAQIVE010005711.1:0-12484 GCA_034698285.1 Sminthurinus bimaculatus | reverse complement strand
CTGATTCTCCTTCAATCGCTATCCAATATGCATAATATCCCCAATCCCCATTGTTATCATTATTGTCACAACGCATTTTATTCTTTGGACAGGTCAAACCTTTTCCCACCGCACATCTTTATTCTTAAAACTCAATGGTAACGTTTGGAAGTTTAGAAACCTCTTTCAATAAGGAGTTTGTTGCATCATCTGTAAACAAAAAATCGTTTTACGTTTTGATTTGTTTTTTGTTTTACACATAATTCAGTTATAAGTTCATCAAAAAATAAAAACAGCATCTGTAATCTGTGTATAAAGTTCCATAAAATTATCACTACCGTCTCATGAAATTACCTTCACCTCTAAAGGATAAAAAAATCTGGGTCTCCTTTGGCATCAGTTTAAATGCATACTTCCCCGCCGTGGACAGGAACCTCTTCGGCACATCTTTTTTTTTAAAGTTCCGGAACGTAATCATAAAATCCTTCAAACCTAATCCGAAACCAACATAAATGATAATATCATATACTTCAATATCAATTTTCTGGAATTATAATATCTCAATGCTGCAAATAAAAAAATTTAAATACAAGATAATTATCTTTTAGGTAAATAAGCTACTCAAAATTCGAAACCAATCTTACGTTTAAGATTCAAAATGGATGGATTGACTCTCAACTGCTCCATTTCCTCCAATGGATAAGGAGCCAAGTTTGGGGTCTCCTTGATCTTGTCTACAGTTTCTCGATTAAATCCAGTGATAAAAGAGTCCAAACCATCAATGTCTGCAGGATTGTAACTTAAGTTGTGGATTGTAATAGTCAGCTTCCTGAGATTCGTTCCGTATGTCCAGAGAGATTCGAATATTTTCTGTGAGTAATTAACACCACTAGTTGCCTTATACTCTTCGATATTTGGAAAAGTGAGCAATAGAGGATTAATATCAGCATCGTCGTACGAGTGGCAGTACTCTAAAATCTTGACGGAGGGAGCAGTCCCTGTTTGCTCAAATAGGTTGGACAGAGGAAGAGGTCGTGGATCAAACAGATTACACTTAAAGTGAATTAGGTTGGGAACCTTTTCAGAAAATCGGAACGTCGGAGAGAACTTGATGGGCTGTAAGGGGTTGTAAACCTCCAATTTGGAATCCAATTCCAGGTAGGTGAGTGCAGGCAAAATCGGAAACTCTAGCAGCGGTAAGAACGACGTACAATCTCTCAAAGTCAATGATTTGAGGATATTTCGACTTCTGGATAGAAGCTTGTCCATAAATTGAGATATTTGAATCCCGAGGTTTAGAACACCACGTAAGCGATAACGATTTAAACTAAACTCTAATTCTTCAATCAAGATGTTGTTGCAATCTGCAAACTTTTCAATGTTTTCCAGCTCCTCTACATTTTCAGCCACCAAAATTATATTTGAAATGACCAGGGGTCTTTGATCCTTCTCGGCGGCAGACATTACATTGTTGAGCGCCTTAATGATGTGAAACCACCAATTAGACCACTGGCATTTAAAACCTTTTGAGGTGGTAATGTCTAAGTAGTTGAGGTTAGGCAGGAGACACAGAACTTTGTGAAACATCTCGGCTATCTTAAGATTAAGAGTATTAAACTTGAGTGATTCTACTTGTTGGCCAAGAACTCCCAAAGATTTCCACAGTTCAACATCACCAGGATTGTCAATAGCGATACTGCGAATCATGCAGTGGTCACTTGACTTGAGTGATAAGAAGGCTTTAAATTCATCCATTAATTTACTATTGATGGGCTCCAATCGTAGGTCCGATGGAATTTTTAAGTAGCTTTTGGTGATCAGCATCTTGCCTCCTTCAATATTCCATAGTGGATTTACTAGCCGAGCATTTTTGATTGAATCCACATCCAAGTTCGAAAATATCTTTTCGAGAATCTATACATGCATTAAAGGTAATGTGTTGTCAATAAATCCAACACAAGTAAAAAAAATTCAAAAAAGAGGTCTTTACATATTTCTAGTTTCTACACCTTTAATCTTTAACTTATTTCTAGAATATTGACAACTATTTTTTTTATCATCAATAAAGCAATATAAAGTTTATTTATACATAAACTTATTCCTTACATTTCCTATTTTGAGTGGGTCGAGTTCTGCCTGAGACTTTTCAATGCTGGCACCATCCGTTTCCATCAAAGTCAGCACATTATCATCATTTTGATTTTGCAGACTATTTAGCTAAAAATGGGAGTTCAGTACAAAAATAAGGATCTAGTACTTACTGACAATACTTAATGTTCAATTTGAAATAGATACATTCAGAAAAATGTTAAATACATAATATGTTGTAGCATTGAAAAATAAAATTGTAACGTGTGAACACCTCCATACACAAAAATTACGAGAATTATTGTATACTTACATGTTACACTTGTTTATGTATGTATTTCTCTAATATTGATAATTGATAAATATTTTAATTTTAATGAAGCAAAATAAAGTTAAATCATCAACTAATTCCTTACGCTTCCGGTTTTAAGTGGGTCAAGTTCTTCTTTGAATCTTTTAGAGCTGCCCCCGTCGCTCAAACCCGGCAAATCGTCATCATCTTGGTTTTGTTGAGGAATGACCTAAATAGTGAATGAAATTAAAAGTAGAGAGTAAGTTATGACACTTTAGTAGCATAATAATACTTTTGCTAGATTCTTAATGCATTTAGAAAAACATTTAATTCATGTCATACCATTTTGAATAACGGATGTGTAATTTGTAAATACCCAAAACCTCACATAAAGTCATACATGTTGTACAATAAAATAATGTTAAATTGAATTTTCTTATAGAAGTGTGTGCTAAAATGGCCTTACATCGAAAATCCTCTTGTTGTTAGCTGATTGATTGGAATCCATGATCAACTAGATGTTGGAATAAGATTGGTCACAAGTCACAAATATTAAATCTTTCTTCTCAATCAAGTTTTCAAATAGCTTTCAATCTCAAAACGAATTTAATGCCTTTGGTCAAAGATGTTTTTTTTTGATTTATTGATAGATTATTGTTTTATTTTGATGTATTGGCAATCACGGTCCGTGATTTCCTAAGGGCAGCAGATGTGAGATGAAGGATGAAAGATGAAAGGAAAACGACGATTGAGATTCTCAATTCTCAATTTGAGAATAACTTTTGCTTGTCACTTGGTTTGGGATGATTAAAAAGTAACTAAGCACTATGAAATGCAAAGTCTCCTTACATTTACTTACTCATTAACTGAACTTCAAACTAATATTAAACCATTTGATTTAAATTATAGGAAATAAAATACAAAATACTTTACGTCGAAATGAAATGAAATCCGTACTTACACAAACAACGTCAAACTTCAAACGTATAAAATTCGTAAATTTTCCGATTTACGAATTCAGATTTCCAATTCTGAAGAAATGTTTGAACCTTCGCTCCACTTTCAAGGATGGCTGAAGTATAAATACTTTGCAAGGAAATATATCTTTTTTGGGCATTAAAAAATCAAAAATATTATTGTTTTTTTTGGCATTATATTTACAGCAGGTCAAAAAACTTTTTTAGGCATTAGCATTTAAAATTATGAAAAATGTGGGCATTAGACTTCAAATAAATGTTTATTTTGAAAATCGAGAACTAAAAGATGTCCAAATTTTTAAAAGAAGTATATCCCTGAGTGCAATATGATTTGGTTCGTTTGGTATTCTTCTTGCCTTGAGACGAGGAAGATTCCTGTTAGTAATTTGCCATTGTTTACCTTTGGAGGTCCAATCTTTGGCCTTTTGTGGTTCGGAAGTAGGACCTAATTGGATGAAATAAAGACTGCTTGAATCAAAAATCGATAGACAAAGTTTTTAATTTTTTTGGACTTTAGACCAGACTTTAGTGGACTGGAATGTTATGGTGCCTCAGAACTGCATTAACTTTAAATGGTGTTCTTGAGTTGGTTACTACACTGTTCTTTATTATCTCCTTCTGCTGACTTGTGAGTCCTGTTGTTTGAGAACAAATATACAGTAGGTAATCGCTAACTTACACTAATAAACTTCATTACAACTCTAATGCCAAAAAAGCCTTTCATTTTATTTAATGCCCACAAAAGCTTTTTGACCTCGAATAAAAAATAATGACAAATAAAGACAATAATATTTTTGATTTTTTAATGCCTAAAGAAGACTTTTTAATGACAAATAAAGATGCAGCCATTTTGCAATCATGCTGTTTAGGACTTTTTACCCAAAAATGTTTCTTGACCTACTGGACAACGACAAGGTTAATTGGCCAGGCTGGATCTTGTTTAATAGCTCATGGGAGAACTGAAAAAATGTTTTCCATGTAAAGAAATCTTAACTGCAAGGAAGAGACAAATGTGCTGGAGCTTCTCAACTCCACAATACTACGCTTGCATTATACTGTACGTTTCCAACCCGAGTGCATTTCCAACATTTTAAAAAGGCAAAATAAAATCACGAAAAATGTTGCCGAAGGAAGAATTTTGGTTTCAGTACAATGTTTTTTGCGTTTACTCCCGCCTTCATTTGCTTCCGCTTGCAATTAACGAGAAAGTTGTTCGGATTCATCAGAAAAAATCAGCCCGACATTTTTTTGATTTTTGTACCTATAGTCGGCCATTTTCTCTATTTCCTCCGTCAATTGTTTAAAACGGCGGGAAATTACAAAGTTAACTTTTCCATCGACTCTCTATTTAGCCGTAGTTACCGGCAACGGTGGAAAAGTCTGGAAACCCGAAATCATGGTCACTCTCTTCAACGAATTTTTGGTAAAGGGCCCAGAAGGTCAAGGCCGAGGATGTCAAAATTGGTGGAAAATAAAGGACTTTTTCATTCGGGACATGATTATTGCATGCTAACCTTGGTTTGTAGATTTAGCGCTGAATTCGATTTTTATGATTTTATTTATTTACGACCCGAATCAAATTCAACTTTTCTGTTTGGTCAGCCCGGAATTTAAACGTTAGGTGATCATTTTACTCATGATGACGATAGAGGTCGCGGTATTGGCTTTTACGTGTATTGAAAATGAAATGTTCTGGTAGTAACACCAAAATTTTTCAAAAATGTGCGATTTTTCGGCAGAATTTTTCCTTTAATTTCTTGGGTCAATTGGCCCAATTTTAGACCAAGGCAACTTACCAGAATTGTTACTAACTATTTAATGAGATGATCGACCAACTTCCTTTCGCGATTTTGTGAGTTTTTTTGCCAAATTTTTGTCTAAGGCATTTTTTTGTTGATCGAAAATCCATAATTTACAGTTTGTAGACACTCGTGGAAGTTCAACCATTCTATTCACATATTTGATTTTTTATTACCGAAAGAGGAAGAAACTAAATATTGGAGATAAATGTAATATTGAGACCAATTAAAGTTGTCCCCTTGTACAAAAATGATACATATTACAATGCTGGTATTTTATTGTACAAAGTTTTTCATGTTTCAAATGTTATGAGCTATGATAAACTTTTTCGGAAAACTGTCTGTCGTCAAATAAAATTTTGACACTGCAATATTTCACAAAATTTTCACCCCAAAAGGAAGTATCGGAATAAAATTCGGACATTTTCTCCGAATTTAACCAAATCTGAACTTGGCGGGAAACTTAAATGCTTGTATATTATGCTTGAGTGATTTTTAAAAAGCGTCCCATGAACCAATATTTCCCGCCAGTTTTCTCATTAAAAGATTGGTCCACGCGTCCGAACTTTCATAAAATCGGACAAATTTGGCGAGGGCTGGAAAAACCTCACCAAATTCGGTCAAATTCTAGCCCAATTCGGCCGAAAAACAGGTAAATTTACATCTAAAAAAATTTTTGTTTTTTTGGAAGTGTCTTTCCAAAATCTTACGAGATATTTTTATAAGGGTTCCAAATTGTGTAATTAAGTTAAATACTTTCTCCAGTTTTATCACATCAAGCTTTTGTTTACTTGGTCTACTTTGTTGTCCCAAAGCAATTTCCCTGTGGCGCCCGTTTTCTGTTTGTTCAAGTCGAGCTGGCCCAAAAACTTAATTACGGTTTTCTAATCGGTAGCCGGTCATTTTGATTAGACTATAAATTTTGAAAAATTCTAATTGAAATGTTGACGTATCTTATATTATCAATATGAGGAGTTTTCCGCCATCTAACTGTATTATGAGTATGTAATGAAGCTTCCGAAATGAGTGGGCATCAACGTGAGTAAACATTGAACTTGCTTCATTAAAAAAATGAGGTCGGGTAAAATGAAAATTAATTTTGCATTCTAGTTCTTTATCAAGCCAGGAAAAAATGTCTGGACTAGATACTGGACAAATATTTTTAATTATTTGCCCACGACTTCATCAGACATTTATTTTTCGATTTCCTGGAGAAAATTGGCCAAACACAGGAAGAAAACTAAATTTTCTTTCATTCACCGAAAGTTATTTCAATGACACCGAATTTTCAACTTTTTCTCCATCAGAGTCAAAAAAAAATCAAAAACGCTCAAAATTTTGCTTCAAATTTGTAGCCGGAAAATAAAAAACGGGTTTTCACTATTTTCATCAATTTTTGAGGGGGTGGTGAAAAAAATGGCCCAAAAACGTAAATTTCTGACATCCCACCGTTTAGGTCGCTTGGCCTACAAATTATTCTACCTGAGCATGAAAGTTTACGACAACTTTATGAACATTCTCCTTTGTGTCGACTCCTGCTATATCGTGACGGTCATCATCATTTCATTCAAGATTATGCTCCAGCAGTTTCCAAACTATTCCTGGACAGCTGGAGAAACGTGAGAAAAATCAAAAATCAGATTTTCTAGATTTTTTTTGACATTTTTAATTTTTGAGCCCTCAAAATTTTGAACTTTTGGCCTTTTAAATTTTTAGCCTACAGCTCATTAAAAATCGAACTTTCGACCCCTAGCCGTTTAAGTTTTTGACCTTTGACTGTTTTAATTTTTGAACTCCCAAATTTCGGAGTTTCCAGTTTTTATTTTGAATTTTTTTTTCCTCTTCCGTGCCGATTCGTCTTTTACGTTAAATTTTTTGAAATATTCTGCAGACCGATTCGTCGTTTTCGTACCAAATAACAATGAAAATCAAACAATTCGGGCCATGACAACCGTAAAGCTGTTTTGCTTTCGGAGCGGAAGAGGTTAACCTCTGACCTTTTAACTGTTTTCGTTTCTGAAGTTTACGTGTTGACATTTTCATTTTTTGACCTTTGACCTCTTACAATTTTTGATTTTCAAACTTTTGAATTTAACATTTTAACGTTGAATTTTCAAAATGTTTTGCTTTCGACCTTTTAAAAAATTGTTCAACTTTGACCTTTCAAAAAATTGTGGACTTTTGACCTTTTAAAAGATAGTTGACCTTTGATCTTTTAAAAATTGTGGACCTTTGACCTTTCAAAGAATTGTTGACCTTTGACCTTTGAAAAAATTGCTGACCTTTGACCTTTTAGAAAAGTTTTGACCTTTCAAAGAATTGTTTACCTTTGACCTTTTAAAAAAGTTTACACCTTTAAAAATGCAGCCACTTGAGCTCTAAATTTTTGACCTTTTAACCGTGAAACCTTGACCTTTTAAAATTTTGGTACATTCTTAAACATTCGTTTTCAGAATCGGGTCAATTGGGTCCACCATGTCAAAGCGATATCTCGCCCTTCATGACCAGCTCTCTGTTCTCAACGCCTATGCAAATGGCTACTGCGGTCTCCTATTTCCAGGATATGTGACCGTTGTCCAGATAGACGCCATCGCCCTAATCTACGTCTCACTGACGGCCTATGAAATCCTCCCCTTCTATGTATACTGGACATTCCCCGTGGCGGCCATCTTCATTTTTACCATCCTCATCGTCCTCCTCGTATCTCAGGTCGGAAACACCTTCCGCCACTCCCACCATGTCATCACCCTTCTAAAGAGCGACCTTCATGCCGAAATGACCGCTAGGATCGCCGAGGCTCAAAGATGTAGGCGACGAAAGATACAAAATGCAGCGCAAGAAAATAAGGTCGCGGATGATCAACCTGAAAACGCGATATACGAGGATGGTCAAAATGACCCAGAGTTGACCTTAATTTTGAAGGAAAAGGCTTATTTGACCAAGCGTTTGAGGGCCTTTCGCCCCATGGGCTTCTACCTGCGTGATCTTGGCCCAATTACGATAAATACGCCCGCGGCGTCTGTCGAGAACGTTTGTTCCTACCTTCTCATCATTTTTAGTTAAGGGCGCGTTAAAACCCATCAAAGCCAAAATTGGTGATTTTTGCATGGATTTAATTAGGAATTTTGAAAATCGGGCTTTTTTTGCAAATTCTGGAAAAAAATTATGAAATGAGGGCTTGTTCAACAGCTGCTGCAATGGCCAAAGGTTTCGGAGTTGAAACGGTGACCGGATCTGGCACCGGGTCAATCTTTAATGCGGCCTGAGCCCAGTAGTCGGCGAAATAGGACATGCTGACGAAGGCCAGAAGGACCACAAAAAAACAGGGCCGCCCCCTACTGGCCGAGTACAACATGTTACCGCCCATTTCTACCGCGAAATTACCCACGCGAAAGAGAAACCACAGTAGGCCATTTTTCCTCCTATCAAGCTCTTCGTCCTCTGATTTGCCCAAAATTTCAGCAAAATTTGCTCCCTGAGGCAAGGGCACGTCTGAGGTCACGCCGACCTAAAAGAAATACATTTTAGAAAAAATTTAATAAGTTAAAAAAGTTTTACTTAGGTACCAAATAAAGTTACCAGGATTTCGTAGTTGGTTTTTGAAAATTCGCGCCCATTCCACGCCACCAAGCAGGACTCGCCCTGGACCTTGCCCGGAGCCCAAAAATTTAGGTCCGTAGTTTGGTCATGAAGCTGGGCCCGGCCAATGTAGATTTTTCGCCCCTTTTCGTCCCTCCCGCCAATGACCGCGTTTTCTACCATTTGGCCCCCAGAGATTGGTACCCAGGCTAGAGATTCGGGGGGCGCGGACAAAACCTGAAAAACCCAAAAGTTTTTTAAAATACAAGTTTTCTAGGCAAGGTCTCCAAAATGGTTGATTTTTAAGGGCCCTAAAATTTACCTCATATTTGTTGACTTTATGGACCCTGCCAAGGTATGAAAGAAAGACGGCGTAGTTTTGCGGTTTTTGGTACAAATAGCTGCCGGGTAGCAAAACAGCGGAATCCCAAAATGAGGGTTTGTGAAGGGCTCGGGCCACCAAAAACTTGCCGAGCTCATTATGCCACCCCACAGAGTGGTCTGGGGTTTTTCCGTAGGAGGCCGGGACCCAAGTCGCCCCCGCCTGAACCCGCCGCTCCTCCGTCTTTTCACCGTCTGAACCCGCCGCGTTCGCAGATCGGCCACACAATTCTACGTTGGGCATTTTCACTTTCAATATTGGGGTAATCCAGTGAAAAGTTCAGATTTTGTGCAAAATTCACAATTTTGGGGTGCCAGTGGGGTAAAAATTAAGAATTTTGAAAGCAATATTTAAAATACGGAGAAATTTTGAAAAGCGTGCGTGCAGAAGTGCAATTTTCGGACAACTGAAGCGAAATAAATTGATTCATCATTAAAATATAAAACAGATCCATTAACTTTTTATTTCATTTAAAGTCCATGGTAACAAAAACAAAATTAGATTTTAATTTAAAAAAATTTCAGAAAGGTCAAAGGTCAAGTTTGTACTTTATAGCAAAATGTACACAATCATAAATGTCTCGGAGTAAAAACCATTTGAAAGGGCTTCGTTACCAAGCTCATGCCCATCCCGGGTTCCAGGCCGGGCCCTTCACACCCTTTTTCAAAAGAAACGGAGAATCTCTGGAAAATACCCGCCATAAAAATGAAGAGGGTGTCCCTGGCCAAAGTTTCCCCGATGCAATTTCGTTTGCCCGTGGAAAAGGCGAGAAGATTCCCGCTCCTTAGTTTTCTTCCATTTTCACCCAGCCAGCGCTCCGGTTTAAATTCCTCGACGTCCTCGCCCCAAATTTCGGGGTCATGATGAACCCCATAAATATTGGCAAAAACGAGGGTTCCCTTGGGAATTGTATAACCCTGCAGAGTGACCTCTTTGGTACACCTGTGGTCAATTCCTAGTGGGGCAATCGAAGACAGGCGGAGGAGTTCGTTTATGGCGGCGTCCACATAGGGCATTTGGGGCCGGTCACTGAGGACGGGAAGGCGGGATGGGCCAACGACCCGGTCAATCTCCTCCTGAAGTTTCCTTTGGATCGAGGGAAAGGTCGCCATGTACAAAAATATCCACTCCATGGTCGTCGAGGTCGTGTGTACTAAAAAAGTAAAAATTATTCTTGCGGTCAAAGGTTAAAACAGACAATTTTGGTAAAAATTTGTGGGATTTTCAAAAATTTACCTCCACCAATAACGAGGTCGGTAATAAAATAAGAGATCGTATCGAGAGAGGGATGAAAAGTGGAGTGAAGGTCCGTCGTCTTATCGACCGTGTCCAAATACGCGTCGACCACATCCCGAGGTTGACCTTTGACCCAACTGACCTTTCGTTTTTCAACTTGACCCTCTATAAACCGATAGGCTGCTTGAAAACCGTTCTGTCGCTCCTTGATCACCGAGATGCGGCCAAAAGTGACCAGTTTTGTCAGGTTTTCGATCCAGGGCATAAAAATGGCCAGCATACTTATTACCGGACCTAGCTCGTTTGCTCTAGAGGAATAAATTTCAAAATTGTGACAACTCAAATTTTCCTTTTTTGGCCAAAATTTTTAAAACAACGATTTTTACACCAGATTTTTGTTTTTACTTATGAAGCAGGTTTCCAATGCTTTCAACCTCTTCTGTCTTCAGTTCATCCGTCATGAGGACTCTGTACAAGGAGCTGAGAACATAAGGAGAAGAAATGTTTACACTGTCTATCGCCCTTTGGCCATTTTTCCCCTGGGTTTTGATCCTGTCCAAAAATTGACCCAGGGCGTCCTGAATGTGCCCCTCAATCCCCTTTCGACCCACGCCAAAGTCCTTCAGTGTCGTCAAGGCAAAATGACGCTGCTCAGTTTGGCGGGGGCCCTCATTGAAAAAAAGTCCTGTTGTGAAAAATTTCAAAACCGTGTTTAAAAAAACCGCCAATTTCTTTCGTGCTGTTTTGGCAACCGGCGTGAATTTTTGAAACGAATTAAATATAAGATAGCCCTTAGGTAAAGATCTTGTAAAAAAATTTCGTAAATTTTGACACGATTTTAGTCAAAAATCTTATCAATTTCGACCAATTTTTGATGAAATTTTGATTATGTATCATTAAAATCTCGTAAAAATTGTCAATCTTGTCAAATCTAAGATAAGATTTATTTTTTGTAAGTTAAATTACCCTTTTTATTCTTCTTTTCTATGAGGGCTTCAAATTCTCCCCTTCCCGCCACCTCGGTCATTCCAAAGGCCTGCTTGATTAGTTTCGGGTCACACAGAAAAACGCATCTGAAGTTTTTAAAAAAAGGTCAATTATTTTACCCTGAAAACAAAATTGGACCGTGTAGTTAATTTTAGAAAATTTTTAAATTGAATGTCTATTTTTATTACTTAAAACTGCCCATTTGACCGTATATGATTGGTCCATATTTCTTTTTCCAGGTCATCAGGGTCCGATGGGGTCGACTTCCAAGGAATACTAAATGGCCCAGAAGGGGAAGTCCCCATGGGCCTAGTTTGACAAAAATTCATTAAAATTTTCCCAGAGTCAAGGATAACTCGCCAAGGTTATTAAAAAAGGAGTTACGGGAAAAAAAATAATTATAACAGCAACAAGTCACAGACCTGGCGGTAAATTTTTGCGCCCATTCGAAAACTTGACAAGAAGTAGGGTCACAAAGGCGATGCAAAACGGGATAAATAAATTGGCACTCATTTCAACTCTCCACAGTTTAAAAAATACTGCAGAAATTAAAATGTTTAAAACACTTTACTTGTTACGAGGGCCATTAATAATTTATTGTGTATATTGACCTCTACTCAGCTATTTAAAGCTAGCAATATTCGATGGCTTTTTATTATACAGAAAATTGAGGTTTTCCGTTTTCCGTGGTGCTGAATCTAACTATCCACTGACAATGCATATGTAATATGTAGATGTGTACAACATATTACACACATGTCAAAACTCGTCAAGCAACTTGTTGTCTGTGCGAGAAAAATATTATGTGTACATACACATACAAGTTTAGACTGCTGTCCAGCCTCAACGTGATGAAAAAGGTAACCTTGAGCTGCAACATGGGGATCGAGATATGGCAAAATACAGCGTGAAAAAATGGAATGATACAATGTTAATAATATTCAGCAAACGATTGTTTTATGTGAGCTTTTATATAAACAGGGTTAGGCAGAAAAGACTGGGTAAATGGAAACTTTCCGCGCCAAAGATTTCAATTACTTTAAATGAAAACTTCCCGGAAAGTTTCCCAGTCTTTTCATCCTAACCCTGTGCATACTAAACATAGACACCTATAAACATATATTTACACCGCAATCTGACTCTGTCTTGCTTACCTTTTCCACAC
>JAQIVE010005710.1:0-12484 GCA_034698285.1 Sminthurinus bimaculatus | reverse complement strand
CTATATATTCAGGCTGCTTGGTACAATCTCAATATATAGGGAAATACTCAGTACCTAAATAATGAGGCTGCTTTTTTCCCCTATATATTGAGGCCTTGTGACGGACGGAATCACGGATAAGGAAATTATAATAGTGTTTGATTTTATCTAGATTGTTGATTTGGTCTTTGAACCCGTCGCTAAGTTTTTGGAAAAAGTACTGTGGTCTAGAGATGTCAAACTGTATCCTACTGTGATAAAAGTTCTTGTGTAAGAATTTTATTTTGACTTGTAAATTCTAGTTTTTTCTTAATTACTTTTGCTGGCCATTAACATGCTTAATTGATTGAGAAAAATACAATGTTAAAATACTATGCAATCATTTTACTTTTCAGGGAATTGTTTTGCCTCACAAATGATTACAATGTACAGCAAATTGTTGTAGTGTTTACAAGTGTTTTGACTCATGGAAATATTGTGTGCCGAGATTATTTGATCGACGGTATAAATATGATGGCTAAACGAAATATCCGTAAACTTCTCAGGTTCACTCCTCTTATAATGGTAAAGATTTCAGATTGTATTATGTAAGCAGTCTTGTACATTGTTATTATTTTCCGAATTACAAACATCTTTTACCTAAATATGCACTTGATTCGTATGGTTTTAATTGCAATGTTATTATTTTTTACAGGGCATTATGGATTATGTGATTACGTTTCTGCCACATCAAATTCGTTCGATAATGAAAGTTTTAGCGTCCGCCGCTCATATTAAAGATAGTCGAGATTCGACTCGATTCGAAGCAGAATTTACTATTCTAATTCGTAAGCAGTTAACTAACACGAATACACAGATTAAATGTGTGGGTGTTGTTGGATCTGTAGCAACAATTGATCAGCTAATTCAACAGGAAGGTCCTATTGGTAAGATTATTTAAAAGTCAGAGTAATTCAAGTTTCTAGTAATAATTAATGGATTAAAATTTGATTTCATAGCTAATTGTAAGCTCAACTTTATTTTTGTCTGATAGTCAAAATTACTCAACTATTGGATTTAATATGGAGATCTGTTGAAAGACATGAAGACTCTTGCTGGATATTTTTTGATGAAATGTCAACTTTAGTACAATCCAAAGTACTTCCAGTTGAAGTCATTGGACCATTGAAGGATCATCTTTGCAACAAATTTCTGGTCAGTTTTCCCCCACGCTATGCTCTAACTGTGCAAAGCGCTAGCTATGCTCTAGCGTTGATGATAAGTGTTGATGCGTTTTTATCTACATTATACATTATAGTATAATACACATTGCATGTAACTTTGGTTGGACTTTTCACAATTAAATGTTATGTTGTTACATACAGGAGAATTGGACAGTGGGAGAAGGAGCAGTAAGTCAACTGGGGGATGCAGGAGTGCCGGGTTCTTCCGATATAACGTTGAAACTTGTAATGAATGCCAATGTCGAGCTTGTGCAAGACGCACTGTAAGTTTCATTTTTGAAAAATCGAACATGCAACTACATTAATACATATATAAAGAGTTATTGTAACGAGCAATGGTTATCAATTTAATTAATTTAATTTTTTACCTCCTATAGCATCGTGAGATTCGAGCATAGGCCAATGGGGATGAGTCCATTAGTGTTACCAGCGCATGTACGCGTCCTATGTGCAGTAGAAAGTCAATTGTCAAATGGAGACTTAGTTGACGTGGATATAATTATGGGTTGTCCACTTTTGTTACCAGAATTTGACTGTAAGAATCTTTAAAACGATGTACTGTGAAAACTATGCTCTCAAGATTAATAGTCATGATGATAGAGTAATGAATAATAAGCAAATTATTGGTATTATTTTTCAGTGTTCGAATCAAAATCTACAATTAGAAGTTACTCAACTGCGAAGAAGACAGATTTGGCTCGTTACTTCGTGTTAGCTATCAATTACATTCGTGAAGTAATCTCAGCCTTTTCTACCCAGCAAGATTCAGAAATTAAAATTAAATTATGGGTTCGTCTTGATAATTTAGTTTCCCTGCAGCGAATACTTGTGTCTTTTATTGCCGAGAATGGTAATATTTTACAGCATTTACCGCAAGCTTACATGTTAGAAAAGTCAAGTCGGCCATTGGGCAATTTCGGTAAAAATATAAATACTTTTTTGTAATCATAATATAGATATCATATAAACAATGACGTGATAGATATTTTTATCGAAGCTATTTGGGTCATTTATTAATAAAACATTTATATCATCAGGTGGTGAGCGAAAGCGAGGATCTAAAAAGAAAAATGATGGTAAACAAAAAGGAAAATCAGTATCTATTGTTGAAAGCGATGATGATGAGTCACAAATGGCAGGACCAAGTACTAGTAAGCTCATGAATAAAACTACAAAATCAAAAGCAGCTCGTTCACCAAAAGCACAGGTCATGGATCACAAAGATTTCGGGAATGAGATTCATCCGCCTAATTTTGTTCCTTTCTTTAGAAGATTGCATCGTAATGTAAGTATTTTTTACTAGCTTTTACTATTTTATTACTTGCAGCATTATGTCAAACAGAATTAATTAATACCTATTATTTAGTAACAATGGCTAATAGGTATTAATTTTTAAATCTATTTGAGCTTCTAATAATACTCAATACTTTACAATTTTTATTCTCCCTTGCAGGTTTTTTCAATGCTAAGTAATCCATTAAAAGTTAAAATTTGTGACATGAATTATATGGAAATGTTAGCTGGTATTGAGGGATCTGATTCGCCGGACACTATTATGAAACGCGTAGAAGTTTTGTATCCCCATACCTTAGTTTTACTTCTTCGGGATTTGAATCATCAAGTAGAGAATTCCCACATTTGCATTGTTAAACATATTGCATTAGATTTTCCTCGAGATTTCTTTGAATGTCTTTGTAATCATTTGGACATATTGTACAAAGGAAGCCAGGTAGGTGTATTGAGACTTTCAACTTATTAAGCAAATCTTTCTTATTATGTGTGTTTATAATATGTAATGTGATTTTTTTTTGTTGCGTGTATATCGTCTGAATTGAACGGATTTTTTACTTAACCCTGTTATGAATTTTTCCCTATTCTTTAACTGTAGAAGTCGCATATATCGTCTGAATTAAAGAGTTACATTGAAGCTGCTTTCCATTACTTGTATACAACGATACGAAATTATTTGGAAAAGGTCAAAGCCTCAGAATACAAGGAACTTTTTGACAAAGCGTTGAAGACAATGAGTGAAAGGGCCGGAGAAAGTGATTCAGAAGGGGATGAAGATGAGAAAATTGCAAATTATTTGACTGGGCACCCAGAGTTGATTCATAATCCAGCAACAGCAGTTGAGCAACTCAAAGTCATGAAAATTGTTTATGACAATGTTAACACTGAGCTGAAATCATATATGAGTGCCAAAATTCGTAAGAAAAGCACATTAAATGTAAACTTGTAATTGCTTTATCCAGTGCACATGTTTGATCTATTTTTTTTAAATTGCATTTCGGCACATGTTATTAATTTTGTTTACATGAATTTTAGATCAAAATGCAGACTTATATTTGCAAAGAAGTTGGAAGATTCCATCGACCATAATCCAAGCCTTACTCAAGATCTGGCTCACTACTTCAGACCACCCGCTGGACGTAATGGCGAAACTGACAAAATCATTAATATCGGACGATGCTGACGATGGAATCCCTGTCACTGATGAGTATCAGTCTTGTAACGCTACCAATTTCAATACTTGGTATCGAATTATTTTTGAACACACGGCCAGTTATGTTTCTAAATTCGTAAGTAAAGCTGATCTTCTTAAATTATCAACGTCGCCTTTTAATTATTGTGGGTTTAGTTTTAGTTTTAGTTGTTTTGTAAGTAAGTGGTCATTGGTCGTTTTTTAATCCTGGATCTTTGAACTGCTGGACTTTAGACAAAGAAGATAGACGAAGATACTCAAACCACCGTAGAAACGTGGGACACTGCCCTTACAATTTTAGAGACTCTGGTTAACGTAATTCATAAGATTAGAAAGCCGTTTATTATCACTCCTCTTTTAAGGGTTAGTTTTCCACCATTATTCTTTACTTTACCTGTACATATTTATTTAATACTTGGCAGTTTCTTGTAAAATATCACAACACGACTGAATGTAAAATTTAATGACTGTTTTGTTTTTTTATAGAACGCACGAATTTTCTTAGAGGCCTTTATTCAAAATGGAATTAAATTACTTCCCATCCTCTATAAAAGGAGACAAGAGACTCAGGCAAAGGCGATCATCCGTCGCTTACAAGTTCCAACTAGGAAAATTCAATATATATGTGAACACTGCAAGGTACTTTCATTATTTAATAT
This sequence comes from Sminthurinus bimaculatus, assembly GCA_034698285.1. Classification (NCBI taxonomy): domain Eukaryota; kingdom Metazoa; phylum Arthropoda; class Collembola; order Symphypleona; family Katiannidae; genus Sminthurinus; species Sminthurinus bimaculatus. Next base: position 8,141 of record JAQIVE010005710.1, on the reverse strand, counting down.
TAAATAGAAAAACGACACACGAAATGAACTTTGCTAAAGATAGGTAGCTTTTTTAGAAATCAGAGTTAATAGTATTCAGTTGGTGCTTCTCAAAGTATAAGCAATGTTTTTGATTTTTAGGTGGAGAAAAATACTAATTTAATGAGATTTGTGCCAATGTTGAAAAAAACACTGGAGAGTCTAATATTCCGCGTGAGAGAAGTTTTAGCCAGTAGCGGAGCTGCTAATGCTTTTTGGATGGGCCTTTTAAAACACCGAAAGTAATATTCACTTACAAAGAATATTACAGCCTAACAATTTTAAATTAATCTATTTCAAATACAACTAGCATTTTTCCGTTTTGTTCTGATTACTTAGTCAGTAACTAACTAACAAGTTGTGTTTCTCGTTTTTAGTCTCGATGGTCAGGTCATAGATTCCCAGATTTCACTTCAACCAGAATCCGATGACGACGGTGAAGAAGAAGGCGACTCTTGTGAGGAGGATGCCAGTGGGGAAAATAATGAAAATAACGAAGACTTATTCGACGAACCTTCCGAAGAAGAAGAGGATAGCCTCGATTGAATGAGCTCCATTATTTCGCACGTATGACGTTTTACAACTACTTACTACAGTTAATTTCATTTTTTTTTAAATAATAGAGGATTCTTCTTTCACTTTCTAGAGTTATTTTCTGATTATAATATAATATAACGTATAATACGAAGACCAATAGTTTTAATACTTTATATGATTGTCTGGCAAGTTTTAACTACTGACCACGAAGGCTCAGGGCACAGATATAGTGTATAAAATTGTATAAATGCCGTGTGCATAAAAATTAATAACTTATGACTTTTAAAGAGACAATTTACAACTTTTAGCTAGTATCTAGTATGATGTACATGTGCATGAAAAAAATTTCTAAAATAGAATATAAGCATAATCACATTGTTTAACTGAAGGTTTAGTCCGAAATCGCCTATAGTTAGTGAACAAATATACTGTAAATAGAATTTTAACATTTTTGAAGTATTAAATTTTTCTACCAAAATTTGGAACTAAGTTCATTCAATAATGTTTGTATGTGTACATTACCCGTTGGTTTTTTTGCATTTTATTTCAACTGACCTTATTATATTTAACTAGATTTACAGTCATATTTATAATGGAAAAATAAATGGTAAAATGCAGCTTCTTGAGAAAAATAGTAGGTTTATTCATCCATAATATATATGTATGTAATATGTAAGTATAAAATGACGACTAGTATATTTTAAACGACAAAGTGACAAAATCATATTCATACATGACAACAGTAATAATCAATTACAATTATAAAAGCATACGCACAATATACCAAAGCATGCTACAATTTCTTAGCCTTCACAAGCAAATAATAACATAAACATTATAAAAATATATTTTTAAAAATCACTCCTCAATATCCAAGTCTTATTTTGTAGGGTTAAACAAGGGATAACTAGAACAAGAAATTCATGAAAAATTTGGCTACAAAGATATTCATGTTCTAGGTTCAAGTACCATAGGTAGTAGTATGCGGATATTATAAAATAAACTACATTACACAATTATTCTTACAAGTCTTCTTTTTTATGCAGCTAAAAATAGCACTTTTACGATTAGTATTTATGTAGATTTATGATTAATGCCTATTGACTATTCTGGGCATTTAAACGCTTCCTTCAGGTTCTGTAGTTAGTGGTGTTGTTTCAGCAACAATTATTTAGCTAATCCGAACCCTTGAAACAAACGTTTTGTTTAGCGGTGTAGAAGGAATATTTAGGAACAAATACTGAAAATACTCGTTTTTCTCACGGGAAGTTAAACTTGTCTAATGATCGAATTCCACATGGAGCTCTCAAGAATTGTTCATTCATTCGAATCCATTTATTTCCTATGTGTCATTAAATATAGAGAGTGTTATTATTGTCACCATCATTAATCATTACCATGATATGGTTCTTATTCTACCATTGTTTAAAGAAGTATAGCATTATAAAATATGATGTGTGTAATTATTGTTACCTATCCATTTCGATCCTAATATGACAGCACATGCACCGTGTCTAGTATTTTCGTCACCTACTCCGCTTCTATCAAGGTTCCACCAAAATGCTGCGGAACCTAATTAGAAAAAAAATTTATTTTTTAGAGGAAATCGCTATAATATATAATATATTATGCAAATACTTTAAAAAAAATCTGCATTTAAATTGTATATCCTACCTTTCTTAGGCCATAAAGTAACGCCAGCTCTAGGGAATACTGTAGCTCCTCCAGCTTCGACATTGGTTAGGTATAACATCAAAGTTGCGACTCGATCACCCACAAATCTTTCCCAAGCAGTGTAAACTTCAGGGTTAGGATTTGACATCAAATGATCCGTATGTGGCACATAAATTCCACCCACCCCATAGTTAGCAAGCTGATAATCTTCAGCTTCTTTGGGCTGAGTTCCTTTCAGCCCCGTAATTGTCTCTATTCTTTTGGTTATTTTCCAAAGAAGAGGATCTTCCCAGTCTTTTACCCAGGCACTTGATATTTCAATTCAAAATTTTCACATTAGATAATATATAATCGAGCCAATTGTGTATTGTTAAGGATGTATTTTGACAGGGAATAAAAAGAGTTGAAAAAAGGTGTGCTACACCCCCAACAGCAACTACTACGAGAAAACAACACAGCATTGTTGGAAGGAGAAAGGAAAGTGAAAGCAAGGTACATAGTAACGAAAAAGAGAGAGGCTAACAGGATGTAACTTTCAAAATACACTATCAGTATTCAGTATAATATTATTATCTTCAAGGTAGACTATACATACTACATACATCTATACAAATGGTCAAATTTTAATTCCACTTACGTTTTACTTGTACGAATATAGCTTTTGATAAAAGTACCATTTGTAGTCTGGTGCATACTTGCTCTTAACTATAGGTATAGGTACAAAACAGTACAAAATTAAATACAAATATGTAAGGAAGTAAATATTTGTAAATTATACATACTACTTTACACTATACACGTCTGATCTCTTTTTAACAGTACGTATGTGTTGAGTAGGTACATCACGTAGGAGACTGGAAACTATTCTAATGTTTACACTGTCCTTTTCTGCGAGAGACAGGTTCTGCATTGTGCAGACAGAATTTTATTACTATATTGTCAGATAATTTTCTAAAAGTACTTTGTACTACCACGGGCTATTGTACGACTTATTTATTGTACGTTGTACATTAACATCAACTTTAATTCATTAGATAGCCTGACTACCAATAATCAAGATAATCCAAGCTATTGAATCAAAGCGTAGGTCGGAAACATGTGTGAAAAAGTGTCAAAAGTCTCAATACTTCCGAAATTGTATAATAGTTAAACATACATTTAAATACTTAATTTTAGCAGGTTATTTATAAACGCAGGTTTAACTTGTTTGATAAAAAGAAGAATTTGCAATCCTCCCTCCCCCCTCTAAAAAACTTTAAGCTTCTAGGTTTTCACTTTTTACACTTTTTCAGCCGGGAATCAAAGAAATAAAAACGTGTGGTAAAATTACTTCTGACTTATCCTCTTTTGGCTTACGACATCAACATTTCCTTCCTTATAATTCCTGTGACGTGATCTAATCAACTACACATCGTAAAAATAGATTTTATTCATTGCTTCTTTACCTTCCAGCATTTATACTTATTATAGAACTCTTTTTGAACGGAGTGTAGTATAATTAGTAAAGTGCTCAAAATTTCATTATCAGAATAAGTTTTAGCTCAACATGTGATACATGATGTGTAATGTGTGTATTTAATATTAGGGATAAATAATCGGGTGATGGTTTTACCCTTGGTTTCCCCAACTCCACTAGGTAGTCCGCTTGGTTGTGTGTAATAAAATCATGGATGAGAACGATGTGTGGATTTTTAGATGCCTCTTCAATCTGGCAACAGAGATGCATAGGTAATTGTCATTAATAAATAAAGCAGTTGTACTTTATGTAGAAAATGTACAGGGTGTTCGCTATAAAACTTTACAGTCGGCATGTATTACAAGTGCTGACTGTAAAGGTTTATAACGAACACACTGTATAAAATTTATATTAAATCACCCACTTTTAACGGAGATATGTGAAAATATGGAGATCCTGATGATTTCAGTCTACATTTGAGATCCGCTAGAATATTTTGTGGCTACGCATAAACAAAAAGCACAGTAAAAACTGATTAATTTACATATATGTACTTAATATTACTAGAAGGGAGAACTCTAGACCACTTGGATTAAAAATGTAAAAAAATGCATACAAACCCTCACCCTTAATTCCTCCCCTGCACACAGTCTTTCCTGAAAGCATTAAAATATTCAGAGATTGATTATTACAGAGTCGTTATAATTCTTTTCTCCTACGTTCGTTTTTCAACCAGGATAAAAAGAAACCATTGTTCAGACGTTTAAATTTGAATTACGAAATGAGCGAATTCCTCCTCTTGAGATTGTCTACGAAAGAGAGCTGGAACAAACTTCTTTCTCTTCATTTGATACTTCATATCTCTGGCTAGCTCCGGGTTAATTGGCACTGGATCTGTGTATATCACATCCAAATTATAAGATTAACTTTGTTCTTTTTTGTTTCCAATACATAGTTTTAAAACAAGGCTTTGTCACAATTTTTGTAGGATTTATTGTTAGCTTACTGGTTTTCCATGTAGTTCCACGAGGACCTTGGCGTTCCAAAATGTCATCATGCTGTCAAAGTGCATAATAAATAAACCAATATTTCACATTCTTGTTTCATAGGCTTAGATAACTTTTGCCAAAAAAAGATTTTTTTTACACTCTCAACAAAAAAGGGCGCATCGTCGCCACATTACATCAAAGGAAACGTTTTTTCTGTGTAATTTGGAGCAGATCAGGATTCTCACAGTACAATATTCTACAGAGTAAATAAGTGCTCAAACTGCATGCATAAAACATACCGACTGATTTTCCTTTATTTACTATATTTTTTGTAAGATGCATGTGAGTGTAAATAAATTAAACACGGAACGCTTTGTTCCTATTGAGTGCGTCGATGATAAATACATACTATATTTTATACTTAGGTATGCATACGATACGATGTATCCGTATACACTCCAAAGTGATCCAAACGCGAAGGCGCTTTATCTGTCATCAGTAGACCTCCGCTATACAGTCAGTATTATGTGCGTTACATTTCATTATATGCATGCAAAAATGCGTAAAATGTTTTTTCACAGTTCAAGACGTCTCGAAATAAGTAATATCTTCGCATTGCGTTTGTATGTAGATTCATACAGTTTTTTCCAATTTCTACACTACACACTATAAGTAAGACTCATTGTATGTATAGGTAAGTTATAGCCTCTTCATCTTCCTACTGAAATCCTAATTCCACTACTCAAAATATAAACAAACTGTAATTTAAGTGATATAGTTATGATACTCATTACTCATGTATTAGTGATGTATGATGAAAGTGAAAATACAAGTTTTAGGCTAGACTTTGTTTTCTAATGGTTGACGAGAACAGTTATAAATTTTCTCATCCATCATCATATAGTTTCCATCTTGAACTAATTAACACTGAGATGTACCAATGTTAAATGTGGGCATATTTCTAGAAAAGAAATACAATTATGTATATTTGAATAGTTGAATGTACTGTGTATACTGTTTACTGACCACTTCAATAGCCGAGCGAAGATTGGAGTGAAGCTCCTCCAATAAGTTGTCACGGTCAGTTCCATTATTTTCTTTGACAGCGACTCCTTCTGCCGCCTGTAACCATTGGATTGCTCTATCGTACAGTCCTATACACGTTTTTGCAGTAAGGCACAATGCAAGGGGCAATTAGTTGGATTATTTGACATCAATGTTACATTTAATATTATATACATTTACCAATTTTCACCAAAACCATAATAGTATAATAGAATTTAACCTTGTGTAAAAGCGTGCTTTCCAATGAAAAGGAGATCTTGAGCACTGAGTCCATGACTTTTGCTGCTGCCGAGGAATCCTACGAAAAGTATAAACAAATAAGTTTTTACCAATTTAAACTAAAAACACCAGTACTTACAAATTAGGTATATGTGCGAACATAATGTACTGCAGTTTTAGGCTCATTTTGATGGGAAAACCTTCATGATTCTGTCTATTTAGTAAACACTCGAAATAATTTCCACTTTCAATTTTTTTTAAGGCAAAAAATCTTGAGCCAAACTAAGAGCGACTGGGAATCTCATCTGGTACCAATCAAAACTTGAAAATGGGTATTGAAAATGTTATGAATTCATACTGATATTAAGCATAGCAGATAGTTTTACACAGTGTATTTCATGTATAGTACAGTACCACGGTAAAGAAAAATCATTATAAAAATTCGTTTGAGTTTGAGATTATGCCAAATATAGTACGTTTCAAGTTTATGAGGCGTGAAACTCAAAACGATTTCAAAAGTTTTACAATATACAATATCTGCATTCACTAATGCACTCCATGTCACGTCTTTAAACTTTAAACTACAGATTTCTGCATTCTTTGAAACGAGAAACGTCAAAAATTTGAAGTTTTCAATTTCGGTCGACCACAGGAAAAGCAGTCTCATGCACTGTGATAAATTACATGTTGGCTTTTGTTAACTTGAAAACAAAACTAAAGAGTAGTGAGAAGCGTGTAAATTGAAAAAAGAACGATTACTCAAATGATTACAGCTGTAAATTATAGCATGGAGTGGGTGCAGATAAAACTGATTATAATATTTTACCTTGTTCGCAGCTGCACTTTTAAATTTACACGATTTGTATCTCTTTCAATCTTTTACACAGATAGATAAAATAATTTGGTCAGTATTCACTACGAACTACAAAGCTCAGCTTTGAATGTACATACGCCTCTACGGGGCGACTTTAAGGAACCAATAACAACAACCTTGATACGCTTATACATCTATTCTATAATATTATGTATCTTATAATATAAGCCTACTTATTATACACGGCAACATAAAGCACCGTGGATGACAGTATCTCACAGCAGTCAAAACCCTTTCATTACAGTGCAACCTTTGTTTCGGGTTACTTTTAAAATGATTTGGAATTTGGGAAAGCTTTTATTTATGCCAAATAGACACTCAAAAACTTCCCCGCTGTCAAAACTGAGTAATTTGGTGTAATAAATACGATCTTTCTTTGTGATAGTCGGGTATAGATACATATGTACATCTGAAATCCAGTAAGGGAATTTTATTCCCCATCTAACAAGCACGTATGTTGGATAACTAGACAAAGAATAGGTTGCAAATTTTGAGATCTTCATGCTAATTAAATAACTGCACTCTATGATACAAAAGTATGTTTCATGGACATGAGATAAGACATAAGAAATAAGCTTGAAACATTTTGCAAGTCACTCACAACCCTTCTGTGTATAGAGTTGCCAATACTGAATACGTTTTATGAGTAAAACTGCAAGTAAAATGCACATTTTAAATTATATCCTTCTCATTCAAAGTTTCAAAGCTGCCGAATATGTATTTAATGACAATGACAAACAAAGGCATTATGGGAAATGAAAAGTGTGTACATTGTGACTTGTGACTATAGGTTGGATCTTTGTGTCGAATTCGAATCATTAGCTCTGGCTAGCAATTCATAATGGAGAGGGGCAGTTGTAACAATAACAATAACAAAATAATTTGCATGATTAAATGCACGCTGCATAAATCCAACTGTCCCGTCAATCTGTATAGTTACTTCATTCTCGTGTATAATGTATATTTATGTTTTTACTCTCTAATCGGAGAGGAGAATTTCGAAATTGTCATGACTTGGAATTCAATTGTAGAAAGGTCTCAAGTTGAGATTCTCAGCTCCAAACTTCAAACATACAGAATATGATGTAAATCCTCTCTCTTCTCAATTATTAGATTACCATTACAGACTCAAATTCAAAGGGAAAACAGTATGAGTTGATTAGTCCCGAAACATGAGAAAAGTGCATATGGAACACCATATAATAGAATGCATGCTTGTACAAAAATTGCAACATTGCTACTGTATGCTCAAACATATATGTATTGTTCCATAAAAATTTGAGGGTTGCGGTTTTGGCTATTTCCATAG
>JAQIVE010005709.1:0-12485 GCA_034698285.1 Sminthurinus bimaculatus | reverse complement strand
ACGATTGAATATTCTACTGATCTCAGTTCCATGTCTCGTCTTGAAGTAAGGAAGACATTTTTTGACTATTCTTTAATGATTCTACATCCATACAAAAAATATCTACCTTCAATCAAACATGCCGAAAAGAAATAAACTGAAAATGAGTTGCTTTAATTTTCATTTTTCAAATGAGATACACCAGTTGTCACAAAAAATGAGACGGAGTCTATAAGGAAATGAATTTAGATTTTTGTCGGAAAAAAATTTAATGGGAGTAAATATCATTACAAGAATTTATAAAGAAATAAAAATGAGCAGAAATTTTTCGATATGAATTTATAGCCATCAAAAAAAAATTAAATATGAGGATGGGATGGAATGTTTATGAAGGGAGAAAGTATGAATGAGACGGGAATCTTATCGTAGATATTATATCATAATATTTTCTAACCCTTTATAATTGGGGTTTATGTAATAGTTTGAAAACAAGTATTTTTGATGCCAACACCTGTCCTCTTTCTTCTTCTGTAGCTCCTTCTTTCCGTCAGGAAATCTTTCTTTGACTCATCGCCAAAAATATTTTACATGGGCTCTACTATACTGTATTATATTATAGTAGTTATTTTTTATAATATACCGATATTATAGGATATATTATTATATGATCTTAGGCAGGTGAGATATAGAGCAGAGATACACGCACATTTAAACAGTATTTATGCCGATATAGGCTCAAGTTATGTAGGCATGTATTTGTACACTGTGCATACGACATTCACATACATATGTATTTATATTGTTACTATTTAGTATACTTACTTACATCTTTCTCCTACTTTTTCTCACTGTGAATTTAGAATGTATAAAAAAACGCCTAGCCAGTTCTTCTTGCTGTGAATCGTTTCGTTCTTTCTCACTCGCTTTTTCCTCGCTGAACTACTGAAGAGTAGAATTAGAGCTCGAGTGACTTCATTCCATTCCGATACGCCTCTGCTATATTTGACATGAGAGAAAAGAGAAGGCGACGATACAGTCTCTGTGCTATAGACAGATATATTATGTAGTCCTAAAAATATACTTAAATTTTATACCAATGCAATGTTAAATGCTGCCTCTATATTTTTCTGTTTATATTTAACATGGCCCATGTATTTTACCAAAGTCACACAGAACTTTTTCGGATAATATTCTATGATATTGTACAATATTGTGCAAGAGTTGGAAGGAGTATTCACTGCCAATATGTACGTTGTACGTACATGCAAAGAACACGGTTATCCACAAAACCTAAATAGATATAGAACACAGACACAATAATGTCGTATTTTCTCTTTTAACTCCCCTACTTCTTTGCAGATGATTTACTTTTCTCTCATTGCTATACCTAATACTTTGTATGTATTTCTTTAATGAAAAAAGAGGATGGAATGGGAAAAAACCGTAGAGTTAATGGGGAGGAAATGCAATAGATAGCTGTTAGTCAATAGAGCAAACGTTTTTCTTCTCTTTTGAGATAAACTACAGCAAAAAGAAATACAGGCACAAATACTGATGCTAATACAAAGTCAAGGTAAACGACGAGTTTTTTTAGTGAAAGAGGAGGATTGACAGCAGCCATTAGAATGTGTAGACAGAAATCTCTCAAATAAATATGACATAATGAAAGCTTAATGGGTCAAAGAAGTAGCTCATTTACCGTTTAAACAGTTCAAGCATTTGATAAACACAACATTTCCTGCTCAGCTGGTCTATATTCTATATACATTGTATTTATGTACTGTATTGTAAAAAGTTAAAAATGCTTTCTTTTTTGAAATTTCAATTCAAGTAGTTTCCTCGTTTCTTTGTCTTTACAATGGATTTTTGCATTAAAATCATTCCGGAAAATGTGAAACAATAAGGAACCAAATTTGTACGCATAATGGTTTCACCTAAATGACATTGGAATTGTCCATTTGCTCATTGTAGAAGTTTTTACAAATGAGATATGAATGCAGTAAATATTTATGCTGCCTATTAATGATGTTATCCCATTCGATAAAATAATCTTTAGGATGATTGCTTAAAGCGGCAATAAACTTTGGATGTTTTATACAAGAAGGAAACTCTGGAATCTCGTAGTCAATTTTATTTAAGTCTAGGCTTTTAAATTTTGATGATTTTCGTACTTTTATATAGGAAAAAATGTGATTATTTTTATCAGCAATCAGTATGTACTTTTGATAGAAGAATAGTATTGGTGTTTGCGTCTTGAATCTACAGAAGCAGAAAATGATCATTTCAGATGAAAAATTTAAGAAAAACCTTTTCTAGGTGCTACAAAAGTCGTTTTTGGGGCAAAAGAAGTTATACATAAACAAAATAGGAATTCAACGTTGTTTTACTCATGTAGTATTGTAACATTTTGACTCTTCCGTTTGACGTCCTACAGTCGTTCTGTTTTGTTTACATGACACATGTTGTAAGAATTTAGAAAAACTCAGCACTTCCTCTTGTGTATTATTAGAAACCGTTGTCAGACCTTGAGACTAAATGTGAAACGTAATGAGTCACAGTTTGGACATATGAAGACTGAGGCAATAAAGTACAGAAAATTCTGCAACATGAAAAACTTTAAACTAATTATTTTCTAAAAAGTCCTTTGTGTAAACTTCATGTTTGTAATAATTTCAAAACAGAAAGCTGCACATAATATAGCTCGTCACATAGCAGGAAGGCTTGCTTCTACAAAAAAATCATGTAGAACTAAAATGTCTGGAAATAATAAAAATGTTTTGGAAAACCCAACTAACTGCGAGTGTCAAAAACGAAAAATGTGCGTGGTGAAAGTTCTACATTATGGCCACATATTTGTGGATGGATTTGTGTAAAGGGTAAAGGGGGATGTGTGAGGATTGAGGATAGCACGATTGAAGGTTGATGATGAAAAATGTTAACTTTTTTGACAAAACATGATGCTAAAATTTAACCTTGTCTACTTATTTAGGATAAAATCAGACTTCTTCAAGATGACTTGGAATCCGAAAGGGAAATCCGCCAAAGGGTGAGTAAAGCTCAAATTAACTTTCACTACTTTAAACTTCTTCTAGAAGCATTTGGCTTTTTACCTGCTCTAAACTTTCCTTTGCACACCTGTAAAATAACATGAATTCAATAAAGTTTTATTGCGCCTAGCTTATCTAATTATGTAAAGGATGTGAATTATACCTTTCGTGTTCTTGTCCTCTCCATTTTCCATACTAGCTATTGTGTATTTCGGTTTTCAGATTTGTATGCTTTCTTTACCTTGTTATTGTTAGTATAAATTTACTACCTTGACTTTTCACAGACTTGATCGCTCCGGAATGTTGAACTATACGGTTTCTTTGACACCTTTACCATTTTGTCAAAGACAATAATAATTACTACCTATAGAATTATTAGTTTCGTACTTGTTACAAATCAAAGAGCGCAGCGGTAGATTTTTCTATTCTTATTTTTTCGTCATAAAATTTATTCGTTAAAGGATCGTTTTGGCTAAATTCCAGACGATGAGAAGACGACGACGACTACTTTGCAACGTACACTCTTTTCAGTTTGGTCGTCCGTTTTCTCTCGTTCATCGGTCTCATTTAATTTAGAAATGGAGTGATTCTCGTTTGCTTCTACTTGCACTTTATTGCTAGTTATTCGCAGACAGATGGTTTCTCGAAAATGTTTTGTAATGGGAAAAAAACATCTGAGTATGAATCTTATTTTTTGTTTTGTATATTATTCAGGTTGACTTTCAATTAAGTGAATTCAATTAAGTCTTGTCGTATTTATTCGTGCTATTTGCTTGCAAAGATGTAAACTCCAGAAGAATTCAAATAAACGTGGAAATTTTCTACATGATATGCTAAGAATGAGGAAATCAAGAAGAATTAAGGCTTTTATTAATCTGTTTTATCTTCAAAGTATTTCGGTCAAAAATGACTGCAGTTCTTCGTTCTACATAATTAAATTAACGCTTTGACCCAATGAAAGGCTATTGAAAAATTTAATAAAACTCCCTGCAATTTTTCACCTACTACTCAATCCGATTACATCAATGATGATTTAGATAGATTTTTGAGATAGAAAAGAAGACGTTACATACTCGGATACTTCAAGATTCATAGGAGTTGCGAGATAAATAGGCTTTAAGCCAAATCCCCCACGCACACTCGTCTAACTACTGATGAATTAATATGATTTTGAAATGTAGTTAGGTATGTACGTGTGCAGCATGCACTTATGAGAACTTTTCCTCCTACTTTTCTTAACGTCTACAGTCTACATACTTCGTCTTCAATCGAATCCACGCAACGTTGAAATCTATGTGTGTGTTTATGTGGAGAAGTGGAGGGGATGCTTGCACCATAATATCAAAAGTGCACTAAGGCATATAGTGACTCGAGACATATGTTCAGCAAGAAAGTTTGAAAAGTCTACGCTGTAGTGTTGAATTACAGTCTCTTGCATCAAACGTAAAAACGTGAGCGTTCCTGATTCATCATTAGTATCTGGGGAAAGTAGTTATACAGTAATAATAATAGCTTTTGGTAATAAAATAATTTTTTCATGTATGTATCTACACGTGCGTGCAGAGAATAGAGTCGTATGCCAATGTGTCACTTTTTTCCCTTTTTTGCCTCCTCTCTCTGTCCTTTCCTCCTCGTCGTGTTGCCTTACGACTGTCTAAGTATGTTGCATTTCCATATACATAGATATACGTGTGATATATTTTTGGACTCGGAACTTTTTTTTATTCGTATTTAATATGACTAGTCAGTCGGAAGAAGCGAAAATGCATTTTCTTTTTGCTCTCCTGTTTTCAATATAATTTGACTATTTAATGCCGTTGCCGCTGTAGTATAGTCTATATGTAGAATTTATCTGTATAAGTTCAACAGTAGATACAACATACGCATGTAAAACTTGAACCTTTTTATGGAACTCGTATTATGATAATGTGATACATTTAGATCTAGACTCTAGACGGTAGACGGTCAAATAGAGACAAAAAGCAAAAAACAATATGTATTAGTTTAGTTGTATGTTTGGGGTGTTTTATCACTTCTTTTGTATGCAAATTTTTCGAGTAGAGAGGAATTTTTTGTAGAAGGGCATTAAAATCTTTATACCCTTTAAAAAATACAGCATCGGCGTTGGTGTAGCTTTGAATTTTCCTATGACACTGTTAACGGCAGTATTAACTCGAGTTATTTTTGACTTACCTTTTTATAGCGCTCTTTGTACACACTTGTTTTCCTCGCATTATATCAGACTTGTATGTAAATGTGTATACACTGTAAAGTATACAGTGTAGATATGTAAGGCTAAGATAAACTTGACGATTGAAATGTAGCCAGCCTACTGGAAGATCTATTCTCATTAATCCTTGTAATTCAGCTTCAGCCTACGCAAAATTCGCCAGTTTTTTTCTGTGTTGTACATGCTATACGCTACAAGCTGCACACACAGAGTGATAAAGAAAGTAAGTAAGTAAGTAAGTGCTTCTTTGGGGGTTCAGGGCTGCTGTCAGTAGATGCATTATGGCATCTTATTTCTATTGGTGTATCATCGCTCACGAGCCGAAACGTCCGTTTTTTGCCACATATTTTTGACTCTTTCTCCGATTCCTGTGATATGTATGCTCCATATATTGTATGTATATGGTATCTAGTATGTATACTAGTATGGTTGATGGTGATCATGATACTTCCGAGTCCTATAGAATGGAATTTAATGATAATGGTTTTTTCTTCACCATTCGGCTTTTGCTTGTTCCGTTTCTCCTTGTTTTTCGTGTTCCATTACACTTGTGTGTATCTTTGTAATTGATAAATGCCTGCCTTTCACTCTGCCATCATGTTTACAGTTTGTGTGTACAGGCTAAATATGTATGTATGTATCTACGACATAAATGTGAAGCTTAAATTTAACACTGCAGTTGTTGAATTATTCGCACTTTTTCATTGTCCATGACTTCTAATAATACAACTATACGAACATGTCTGTTTCATTTTACTTAGAATTTTTAATGTAAACAAACCCTAAACCTTTGCTCTTTCTTCCCTCAAATTTTACATGTTTCAATTCATCATTATTGTAAAGAATTTAGAACCTGTAATTGATATCAATAATGTGTTTGGATGAAAATACCTGAAATGTGATAAAATGTTTTTGTTTCTACAGATTGAGCGTGAAAAGGCTGATTTGAGCGTGCAAGTTATACAATTGCAAGAGCGCCTGGAAGAAGCCGAATGCGGAGTTGAAGGACAGGTAAATAATGAAATGAGCTATTGATAATTAACTACGATGTGTGTATCAATATTTTTTGTCCCATGTGTCAAAAATACATGATTGAGAATCTTTTGGAGATGATTGTCATTTTGATAAAAGTTTTTGCCATGTATAAACGACAACTAATAATATTTTCCCAAGTAATAAACAAGATCAATTTGGATTCATGTTGTGACGAAAATGTTGACGCCAGTTGTCAGCTTGGATGAAACTGTTTAGAGTTTCAGTACAGTACGTGTGGCTCGGAGTTAAAAAAAGAGCAGATGATAGAGTATTGCTGGGATGATTCAAAACAACATTAAACATGATCCATCTCCACACTATGTATTGTGTATACATTAATAGGTATATCGACTTCCAGCTCCAGCTTATCTTTGTCTCATCAGCTTGTCTTTGAAAAACAAATTCAGCTAAAGCTAGAAACATGTACATTGTACATTGTATATTCTATATTGTACATGCAGGATGACATGAATTGATGACGACATTTCTCAAAGCCAAAAGATTCAATGTTAAATAATTTTAGAGTACATCAAGTAGAGTATATACTTTGTGAAGATTATGATATGATACAATTTTGTGATATAATATGAAGGGTTTATCTACATGGATAATATATTTTTGTGCCTATAGTTTGAGATCAATAAGAAGCGAGACGGTGAGCTAGCTAAACTCCGCCGACTCTTGGAAGATGCCCACATTGAGTCTGAAGAAACAGCCATGATTCTTCGTAAGAAGCACCAGGAAGCCCTCGCTGACTATCAAGACCAATTAGACCAAGCCGCAAAGGCAAAGAGCAAGTATGACTCCTCTTCTTATGACAATGAGATTCCACTATAATTATTGTTTTCATAATATTTTATTTGTACAAAGACAAAAAACATTTCTTTTGTGCACAAACTGTGATATCATTATGAAGACCGAGGATTCGAACCAACATTGTTTTTCTTTGTCTATTTTTAATCGGTGTGTGCCATATAATATAATATAATAACACATTGAACATTTCATGGCGATGTGATAATATTCTATATTATAGCATTGTAGTTTAGTTTTAGTTTTTAGTTGTATACTCCTACTTTCTGCTTACACCGCTTGTGGAATTGGAATTCATACACTTACATTACTAATGCATGGGTTTCCACTGCGTGGGAATGCTTTTCTTTCTTTTTTTCACAGCACCGTACAAAAACCCATATACTTTGTGTACAGTTACTGGAAAATTTTTGAAATTATTTTACAACCATGTTTTTACTCTTTTTTTAACTGCCTTGCTTTTATAATGCCTCTATGATTTTGTAATAAAAACAGCAAAGTGAAAAAATCCAGACAAACAGAATGCAAAGTCCTGTTCATTTTTTTTCTTTTCGACTAGACGGTATCCAGATATTAAAATGATAACGTCATAACGTATCTCGTACATTTGCATGTACAAATTGTTGTATGACATAAGTAATCAATTTCAATGTTTCATTGTCAATTACAAAATGGGGCCGTGTATAAGAACAGTTACAAAATAGAATGGAGTTTGTTTGATTTAGACATGAGAAGGGATGAAATGCTCAGTTCTTGATAAAATTGCATCGTGTGATGGGAATGCCGATAGATAGATAGGCAAGACCCGGAATCTAAAATCTATTTTGGCAAAAGAGTGGAGAGAAGGGACTCTTGTCGTATTTTTAGATGTTCCGCTTCTGCTCATTTCCACTTCTTTAGCTAGCTTTGGCTTTCTATGTAAAGTAAGTAAGTATGCTGTGCGTATTTGTCTCGACTTGAACTGTGTAAAACGTTGGAAACGAATGCCCTGTATATTTTATGTAGGTTTTTTTTTGCTGTATGTCCTGGCCTGGTGCTTAGAGCTATGCATGCATGTCTAATAACCGCATTTGCTATTTCACGCATTTCTCGGGACACTCATCCACTTTTTGTAATACTTTGCAACTCATTAACTCTCTATATACTTGGATTATTCATACTGTATCAATGAAGAGGAAATTTAAAGGCGAAGTTTAATTGTTCTCCTTGTACCCATTATGAAGAAGACAATCAGAGGATTTGGCGTATTTTCTAAGTACAATGTACATTATAATTGTATTATGGCTTCAATGGTAATGAAATTAAATTATGGTCCATATAGTGTTCTACTGCGTTAAACCAAGAGCAATACGCAAGTTGAAGTTGTATCGAATAATGTTTCTTATGAACCGTTTTATTTTCTTATTTACACATTCAAATACATATATAAATAAAAGCTATTTCCTGCGATTGTTCGAACAAATTTGAGCGTCTGGAGAGAGAGAAAAAATGGAGACTTTATGAATTTCCTTTAATGCTAATTGTCTCGAAAGACAGTATAATAAACCATGAATGTGTATCGTAAAATACTGTAAAAATATAAACCGGATTTGAAATTCTAAACAATAGTTTGCAAGGGTTGAAATGTAGAAATCAAAGGAACTCGAATTCGGGGGAAAATTGGGAGCTTGCATTACTACTTATTTAATTGAAATTTTAACCAAACAACCAATATTTACATCTTCACGCAGTGTCAGTAGTCAGTAATGACTCCCGTTTTTTAAAAATGATATCTCAATTTAACTAGTGTAATTATTTAATTTACAATTTAAGGTTCACGTAACATGGTTATAAACCCTCGTCAAAATAAAAAAAGTTTTAATATTTCACACGCGAGGTTTTATATGTTATCCCTATATCTTTCATTAGTAACTTTAATTAAATAAGTAACCGTGTTTTTACCTTTTACACTAACGTGTTTTTCTGAAATTTTAAAACTGCTTACGTGGATTTTTGCAAGTAAGTTGTAAAAATGGAAATACTGAAAATAAGTATTCCATAACGTTTAACATATGTTTGCTTAGGACATTATTAACATGGTTCGGACTTTTATGACTGCAATAAATTTGCACAAGTTATTACTGGCAGAGTGCATTATTGAATGGGAAATTGATTTTCTTCTTGGTTTATTTCAGGGCTGAGAAGGACAGACAGAAGCTCCAACAGGAAATTTACGAGCTCTTGTCCCAAATCGAGAGCATTAACAAAGATAAAGTGAGTTTCTTTAGTTTTCCTTTACGACGAATACATATATTGAAAAAGATATTAAAAGTACAACCTGATAAGCGTTATCTTTTTTAACAAAAAGGTCAATTCTAAATTGTATTGTCTTTGATTTGTTACAGTTGTACAGCGTCAAGCAAGTTGAGAAATTGGAAATCACTGTACACGAATTGAACATCAAAATCGAAGAATTGAACAGAACCGTCATTGACATCACATCCATTAAACAACGTATTTCAACTGTAAGCATTATTACATAGCATACAAATTAGTTCTAATGGGATTTAAAGTGTGTCTCTAAATACATGTTGTTTACGAATTTTCATTATCAGGAAAATATCGAATTGACCAAGGAAGTCCAAGAATTGAAAGTTTCAATTGAAAATGTGACTTACTTGAGGAGTCAAATCGCCTCCCAATTGGAAGATGCTCGTCGCCGTCTTGAAGTAGGAACAAAAAACAATTGAATAAAAAAATTTAAATATAAAGGGATGGAAATGTAAAAAAATTTGATTATATTCATTAAGCATTAAGCATTAATTTTTCTTGGTTTTGCGTTAGGATGAAGACCGCAGACGACAGACTCTGGAGAGCAACTTGCACACGGTTGAGATTGAATTGGAATCCGTCCGAGTGCAACTCGAGGAAGAATCGGAAGCTAGACTTGATATCGAAAGACAACTCGCCAAGGCCAATGCTGACTCTGCCTTGTGGAGGTCAAAATACGAAACTGAGGTCGCTTCCCGTGCCGAGGAAATCGAAGAGATCAGGTGAGAATCAGTTCAGATGAACAATAAAAAATCTGAGAAACTGTAAATTGGAGAAAAGTTTTGTGCTTTCACCTTTTCGTCATCTTCTTTGAAAAATTTATGCTCACATTTCTATCACTTAAATTTTCCAGGAAAAAGTTCCACCTCCGTATTTCTGAACAAGAAGAACAAATCGAATCTCTCTTGGCTAAGGTCAGCGCCTTGGAGAAACAAAAGTCACGACTCCAAAGCGAAGTCGAGGTCCTCATCATCGACTTGGAGAAGGTTCGTATGCAGCAAGCCCTTTTGTTCGCCATGTTTGAACTAACTTTTTGGATCTTAGTTTTTAGTTCTTAGTCATTTAGTTTTGGTGCTATACTAACTGTTAAGCTATACATTATGCGTTTGTATATTTTTTTATGAGTTTATGATTAAACGTTCTTGATTTGATAAAAATGATGTCATTAGATCAAGCATATGAAACTTTATTTTATAATTTATATAATTATTATGTTTGGTATTTTAAAACTAGCTGTAAATATACGTAATTACCGATACTGAACAAAAACTTGATACTTTTACCGTAGGCCAATGGAACTGCTCGGGAATTGCAAAAGCGTGTTGACCAGCTTGAGCGATTGAACGCCGACTTGAAATCCAAATTGGATGAGTTGGGCGCTCTCTATGAAGCCTCTCAACGCGACAACCGTGCCAAGCAGACCCAGATCCAACAATTGACTCACGAATTGGAGAAGACTCGAGAACAAAAGGACTACCTCGCCAGGGAAAACAAGAAACTCGGAGGTGAAAACAGCAAAAGCTTACAAGAGTTTTAAGTTTGAATTCATTCAACAAAAGCTTGATATTTAGTGAAGGACTTCGTTTTTTATATCCTCTAAAAAATCGGTTCGGTTCTACCAGGCAAAGCATTTGAATTGCCGTTTTTTCGATTCTGAAATGCTTGAAGTTTTACAAAATGGGATGCTTTTTTCAAAGTTAATAACATTTTGGCTTTCTTTGCAAGATCGATAAAACAAGTTTGTCCAGGAGAGAAAAAAGTTAAATGCGATAGGCTCTCCGAATTTCAAGCAGTGCTATTTTTAATGAGTAATTGTGAGCAGTTAGGAATGAAATCTGTATTTTTTGTACATTTTGTCAGGTTTTAGTTTTCCAAAGGTTTTCCATGTTTACATGATATACCGTTTTGTCTTGACTATTTCGTACTTTTGGGAGAAATTTAAACGATTTAAGCTTTCTCCACTTTCAGTAATATAAGAAATTTTGTTGTTTTATAAAGTACTTGTTTTTTTATTGCACCTGAACATTATACGTAAAATGTAGAAATATTTTCATGACAGATATTACACAGATGCAGTTTTTCATGCAACTACAGACTTACCGAAGAAAGCAATCAAAATAAAAGAACAAATTAAACCCCGTACTAAAGTCAAGCCTTTGGGTTAACGATAAAAAAAAGCAACGCAAGTGAAAGTTTGTACGTATTGTACAGCGTTTTTTGATAAAATTGTAATTGAAATTGTATATATGCACATATATTCAATCTGTAAAACATGCTTTGTGGGCTACTGACCTAAGTTTAATTCTTATTGTCGAGAAAAAACTGCGCTTTGTTAAAGTAGCAGGACAGAAAATCCGGAAATTTTCTACCAGCACCGGCTTACCCTGTATACTTTTGTATAAATTCAGCTTAATTTTTGCCACGAATATGTACTGCCTGGCCAGAATCTTTAAATATTTTACTTTTCTTAAGATTTTTACTCTATGGCGCTTTCTCCATGGTAAAGTATAGAGAAAGCGCCATAGACGAAAAATGTTATAAAAACCTAATCTGGCCAGGGAGTATTGAGATGTAGCCCAACAGTACTGAAACTTGGAGAATCCATAAAAATGCAATAACGGTTGCAATTTTAACAACGTGTGGCCGATTAGTAAAAGGGGACATTATGCTATCTGCCTTTGGTGGCGACACATTGTCGTGTTACGTTGTGACGTCACGAACGGCAATATATCCTTGCAGAAATCGGCCACACGTTGAATTTTAATACAAAGTTACTGTGTATATTGTAAAGATATAGCGGGTGACCTTTATAGTAACTCTTTGAATTGTAGCAACCAAAAGCGCTAAAAATGGCTAGTTTCTTTCACTTGGGTTGCCTTAATGACAATGAACCATGAAGGTAATGAATCTTTACAAGCATTGAACAATTTTGTTTTGTTTTTCAGACGATTTGCATGATACCAAGAACTCACTTTCTGAAATTAGCCGAAGATACCATGAGCTTGAATTGGAATACAGACGTCTTGAAAACGAACGAGAAGAACTTTCCGCTGCCTACAGAGAAGCCGAAG
>JAQIVE010005708.1:0-12486 GCA_034698285.1 Sminthurinus bimaculatus | reverse complement strand
GAGACTCATTCTTATTCTTCTTCTTTCTTCAGCCCCATCGTCATCTTCTGTGTCTCTAGAGCAGAGTAGATCTCGCCTGACGGGTGTGAGATTGGATTGGAATTCAAAGAATTATGAGGCATATCATACAGATATAGGAAAAATTGTACAGCTACAATTTGTCTATATTATACGTATCTATGTGAAGGTACATGCGTATACAATAATATATATCGGTGATATACATCATAATAGGAAGTTCATCGGTAATAATTCATAATTTTCCTACTTGTGGATCGAAAGACGATGAGAGAAAATATAGCCAGCGAGAGTCTCGCATCTCACAACATCAACATCACACATCATAACTACCCAATATTTTTGTACGAATCATGTGAGGAATTATTTGGAAGTCGCTGCTGGGGCCAATCCTTGCTCATTGATGGTTATTATTATTATCATGATGATGATGACGCTTGACGCTTTGACCTCAAAACAATTATTACTACATACTTTATTGACTGCTGAAAGATGAACAACAACAGCGACGGTGACTGTGAACTATGCCGATCGCGTAAAAAAAGGATGAAAGTCTTGTACAGTCCCATTATGAGCTTGTACCAAAAGCACATAATATGTACTTTACTTCAATTTTAAGCAGCAGCAGCATCAAAATAATTTCTGTATAAAAAGGAATTAAAAGAGGATGTTTTGAGGAAGAGATGAAGAATTTAAAAATGAGAAGCGGAACGAGACTAACCTTACTTGACTTAATTTGCGGGTTCATCATTTATGTACCTATATATTGTACCTGCCCATGCTTAATGCCTCTGCCTTAAACTTTAAACACACAGTTCACGGCACTCATCTGTTTTTACACCACTGATCGATGGTAGATATGATATGCTCATGCATCACGTACCTATAATACCTTCTTAGCTCTTAACATTCATTTGGTCGTGAAGAACCAACAAGTAAATAATCCAACTACGTATTTTATATATTTATTACGCCGATTGTCGATTAGATCGAAATGCTCGTCTCAATTTGTTTGAACTACATATAGTGATAGTGTAAGGGATATCAAAACTATTATGGCCTATGTATTTACATTGATTCCCTTCCTTATACCTCTTTATTTAAGGCTTTTAGTTAATTTTTTTCGGTAAATTTTATCACTGTTGTGCACTATTGTATGTGCATTTTTTTAAAACCTGAAGCACGTCATAAGAAACCAAGCACACATCATTTTACACAGCCTAAATTTATAAATTAAATCTTGCTCATGAAGAAAGGAAGAAGACGGTGTATATGTACATGTATATGTATACGTACTACGTACATACTTCATCATTAATGTAATACAATTTGTACTGGTTTCCATCTTCTTTCGTTCTGCACTGCATCATATTATCTACTGTTTATGAGTTGGCCGTTTAATAAGCGTAAACTTACGATTTGCCCGTGTTGGCTCTGACTTCTCCTTTTAACCAATGTTCATTTAATTGAGAGTGTATGAGCATGTTTGCATTTATATGTATACCTACAATATAATGTACTACAAGTCCATGTTTGTATGTAAGCATGTCGTTTTAATATGCACATCAGCAATTATATAATATAGCGATTTGCGCTGAACTCCAATGTTCGCTTTGTGAAACAAAGTCCCATATGAAAATGCTAGCCCGAATTCCGCCACTTGTATTTTTGGCCGGTTGAGCCAGGTCATGGACCTTAAATTTGGATAATTTTGTCTAAACTCGACCGGGTTTTCAGAACTATACCATCTGTTACTACGATGATTTCTCCAGCAGAAAATCTGGCCATTTCATGGGTATCTTTAAAAGACATGGCAGAAATTGCTATTTGAGTTTTATGCGAGGGTCATAATGTTTCTTTGGAAGGCCAAGGAAGATAAGTTCATTTTCCTTTTATTATAATTCTATTTTTCGATGTTTTGCCTCTTCTTTGAAGTTTGCATTGTTGGGCATGTCACTCGCAATTTGCATATTGCAAAAAGAAAAAACGAGAGGTAGGACCTAAAGAATAATTCTTTAGGTAATACTAAGAAGAAACTGCGACAATTGTAGGTTTTAAGAAGTACTTAACGTTTATACTGAGTGAAAGCGAACGCAAATCCGTACCGAATCGTTTTTCTCTGCTTTCCTTTGTCTCGTATAAATTTAAAAATTAATGAAATTAATTATTGCTATCTTTTGCTGGGAAACTATCAAGTATGAAGTATGAACCATGAAATTCTATGTTTACGTAACATAAAATATATTATGCTATATAAAAAATTGCAAATTTCGAATGCTGAAAATTCTTTCAGAGTTTTTCCCCTGTAAGTCTAATTAATTATGTAATTGATCTACGGTTTCCGCTTAAAATCCAAAATTTGATATGCATTTTTCTTGTGAATTCAATGTATTTATATTGTACAGGCAGTGAATTTTTGTTGGTAATGGAGTCATTATTCGTTATTGCCGAAACGAAGTCTTGTTAAATATTTTGCTTGTGTAGCAACTTTTGCAACTTGTCCAAAAACCTTGATTATTCCACTCGACTCGTCAGATAATACAATGCAGGCAATAATGGCGTATATAGCGCATAGTTAGTGACTCATACTGCACTGTTGACGGAGGATTTGCACAAAGTTTAATATTCCATTGCCTATTATAAAGATGAAACAGCTGAATTGACGATGAATGTAGATAGTACGTAGATGTCTATCCATAATGTGGTGTTTTGGCAAAATGGCAAAAGTCTCCGAGAGTTGTTTGAGAAAATATTCGCTGAAGAGCGCTGGCTTGTTCCGTTTTCTCCGACTGCAACATTGTTTATGCCGATTCTTCCTCTTTAACAAACTAATGGGCTTATGCATGGCTTGTGCCTTGTACAGAACATATTATGTATGTCGTAGGTTGTAGATTATAAAACATGTGAAATACATAATAACGTGAAAATTTTACATTGTATATTTTCTTTCAAACACATACACATATTTACGATTTGTACAATATGCAAACGAATTCTGGCTGTGACATAATGAACCATTCTCTATTCCGTAATGACGGTAATACTCGGAAAGTTGTCTGTATTCTGTACAATTCTGCGTCTTTGGAATGCATAATAGACATAATAGTTTGGCAAATTGAATTGAAAATTACGAGGAGAGAGAGAGGGAGACGAGGAAAATTTAAGAGGGTATTATGATGTTCTATACGGAGCCAAAAACCCCGTGTAATCCCAGTCATTCGACTCTTCTTATTCCTATGATTATTGGAAAAGTTCGGCTAGTTATGTACGAGGTACATACATACTACATACATGTTGTACATACGTTACAGTTTACAGTATAGCAGAAATACGTACATACGTAGTCGGCAGTAAAATCTGCGGGAGATTTTACAAGCAAAATATGTTTCTTACAAGTTTTAAGATGCTCTTCATGTTTTCTTGGCTGTTATTTATTTTTTTTGTCGTCGACCCCAATTTATTTTATTCCATCATTAAATCTATCACTGTGTCAAAAAGTTAGTCGCCAATTCAAATTCCACTTTTCTGCAACATCCATTACTTTTGAACATATGCAATATGCATATACACATGTTATCATATAAATATGCTGTATAATTGTGCTCTTTGCCACTGATGTTCGGAGCTAGACGCATCTGCAAAATCCATTTTCCATCTCATTTCCAACTCGCTCAGTTATATACTTTGTCAGTCGAACTAGAGGAAAAGCTTGGATACTCTCAACGTTTGCTTTCCATCGTCTTGAACCCTCGAATCCTTTGTTGTTTGGCTTTCGATTTCTAAGTCATCGTTAAATTTGTCCAAGATGGAAATATTATACATTCATTAGACTCTTCATATAGAATTTTTCACAATTTTCAGTGGAATGGTGTTTTATTTGGAAAATTCTTCAACTTTTGTATGAAAGATTAAAGTAAGATACTACTTGTATTCCGGTGTCATGATGATTACTCTTTTCGTGCACCCTCAAAATTTTCTCATATTGTTGCGTAATTTGACATGTACATACGTACACATATTCCATCGTTCCAGCTTCATTTTACAATAGTTGACGGGAAAATGAGGAGTGCATCAGATATACGGTGTGTGTATGTATGTCTGCAGACAAAGTACATGGTAAACGGCGTACATTGTTTGAAGTTACTCCCGAAAGCCATAGAAGAGTGTTGGTAATATGCAGTTGTGGTCGTGGGAGAACATGATGGCAGTAATGGTGATGATGATGGTGTAGTTGAGTTAATAAGTAAAAGTTCCATATTATAACTTAATCAGTGCCCCAATCGCGTTGAAAGGGAAGAAGACGACAGCAAAGAACCCAGCGCAGTTCACTTGAGTTAAGTATACAAAGAAAGTATCAATATCATAATGAGAATGACACTCTCCCACTTTTTGATGCTCACACACACATACAAATATAAACACACACATGCACATCATACATTCATACAGAGGAGGCGACTGCACTGCAGTGAGCTGTGACAATCGGCAGACAATGACAATGACGCGTTAATTTATATGCAAACGACGTCCTCAGGCTCAGTTCAAATATTGTAGCATAGTTTTGCTCCAATTTATTTGTCAAAGGAGTTGGTCTCCACTTTCCATGTACTTCAACAATGAGTATAAAATTGTATGTATATATACATATCATTAGTATATTTAAAGGCGTAAAGTTTATGTGTATATAGTATATAGTTCATGTACACATTTTCATTTTGAAAAAATATTGGTTTACTTTGGTGGGTTTTAACATTCTCATTCATTTATGTGTTCTCAGTTCTCACAACATTGACATTGTATATTGTATGTGTGTTGATTTCACATCATATATACATGCATAACACATACACATACACGCGCTCACATTATTTTACATATTTTAAATTGTATTGACGTTGTAGGTGGTAAAAGGAGAAGAATGGGAGTGATTATGATGCGGATGATACATGTATCGAGGAGAAAAAATGTACACAAAACATATGATAATGACGAACATTCAACATTGTAGATTGTGGAATTGGAGACAAGAGGGAAAAAGTTAGAGGAAATTGGGCTTGTCTTCTTCAACCAATTCACACGAGAAACGGATGCAAAGTAATAAATCGAAGTAGTGCCTTCTAACTTTTCTCCATGCCTGTGATAGATACAGATTTCAGTGTGTACATACAATACAATCCATTTTTATGATGCATTATTTGTTTACTGTATTCGTATTTATAAGCATAATCTGCAAGCCCTGTTAACTTGAAGCAGTGATATTTTTCAACTACATAGATATTAGATATTTGCATTGAATTAAATTGTTTCTACTTCGTGTGTATAATTATAAGTATCATTGTATCGAAAAAGGTGGATGTCTTAACCTGATTCTTCCAAAGAATGGGTATGAAACAATATAGTTTTGATACGAAGAAAGTTGTTCTGTCTTAACGTTTCTATTCTCGTTTTTCACTATGAAAAATGAGGCAAACTTCCGTCGTCTATTTTATCACTCATATTGCATTTGGTTTCCAAATTCTGGAACAATGAACGATGCAATGGTTGAGTTTGAATCAAATGTTAGAAAAAACTAGACAAAAATGATCAATCGAGAAGCCATTTTAGTTTTTTAGCATCATTTAGTTCTCACGTCATCGGCTTGAATAGTTTGTGTACAAAATAAAAATGCATTTGTATTTTGTTTCATGGAACTTCATTACGTATACATTATGACTTGACCTGGGATTTTTTTCATACAGAAAATATTAATCTGATATAATATAATATAGTTAAATTTAACTGAGCTAACCTCTGGTTGACATGACTCTGCATAAAAATGGAGATTAATCATGGATATTATACTTTATACAAGATGGAATTTGCGATTTAATTTATGAGATGCGCAGCCAGCAAAGAGGTACTACATAAAATATAAAATATGATAATGTGCAAAAAGGAATCTCTAGATAAGTAAGTGATACCTATATGTATGTAGACTGTAGACATTAAGTCATCTAAATAAATTTCAGATAAAACAAAAACAGCAGCTCATTTCATTTAATGTGTAGTATGCAAATATCTTTACTCACAAAGAAATGTACACTCAGAGAGAAGTGCTGTTTTTGCATAATTTTTGCAATGAATTAGTTAATTCCAGTGTATAATATTTTCAGACTAATAAAACTTTGTTTCTATCATTTGCTCTCGCATTTTTTGACAAAATGTACAATTTATGGGAATTAAGTTTTAATTACGCGTGCAACATACACAAGCACGTATTTTGAGACTTATTTCTGAGTCAATTTGCGTGTTTTGCTCCTGTTATGTATGATGGTGATGATGATAAATTATGAATGATTAATACTTGAGCGACTAAAAACATTTTGCCTCGTTTTAAATACGTACTTCAAAAGGATGAATTCATGACAGGCTTTCTTCTTCTTAAGCAAAAATACAATTTGATCTTTGTTCCTTTCCATCATTTTCTATCTCGAAAACTGAAAACATTTTGCATCCTTCAGAATTGAAGCTCGCCGGTAGACTGATGTAAATAAGTTGTAAGTTCAGATAGTTTGCATAATCAGCACCGTTTTGTATTGTCTTTAGCGTATAAGCAAAAAATATTTTATAGTTCATGTTTGAGTCGGACGATGTTGGATGTTGGAATAAAACTGAAATTAAATAGTCTAAAGTAAAAACGTGGATAAAATTATGTCTATAAGTAGCTGTGATACAGCTTTATGTCGCTGAGTCTATCAACCAGTCTATTCGAAATTCTGTGCTCAGTACTGCCACAGTCAGTCAGTATAACACTTTAAAGCACATTGATTGCTCATTTTATCATAATGTACTAATGCGAGCTATTAAGCAAACACATGTAAAGCTCAACTTCGAATAAACGTAGTACCTGTGTGCATAAATACAGTACAGTATACAATGTTCTAAACTATGATACATATTGTGTGGGAATAGTACATAAAATGGATGATGCTGAAGGTGACCCAGTATCAACATTAGCACAACACAACACATCAACTGTGTACTTAAAAATACGTCTCTAATATAAACTGTTTACTGCTGTGTGTGGAGAGACTTTTTCCCCGTTGTCATTCATCGCACATGTATGAATGATGAAAATTAAATGAATAAAAACCAGTATTATTCACTCTACATTATTAAGTCATACAGTAGAATAGAGAAACTGAATGTGAACCACAACTATAGTTATATGTACATGATGGCAGAAGTGCGTTTGAGTTTTGACAAACAATTTTATTTTACATACATTGGCACAATATGTATAATATGTATGTGTGTACACCTATAATATATATTTTTCTATTCCCTCAGCTATTAATAGTCAAAAGTATTATTACAACTTGGCTCATTGTTTATTATAGCTCCACTTTTTATTTTTTTATTGTGTGCATTCAAAATTATTAAATTGTCGTTGGTGCTGTGACTCAATCTCAATGTTAAAGCAAAATAATATAAAAATGTGGACATGAACTATGGACGATAAAGAATTGCTATCACGCAAGGAAATCTCACACTGGGACGGACGATGACCAATGACCGTCTTATAAATAAACTTTAGGTTTTATGTATTTTGACATTTTGACGCAGTGTTACATTTCCATTCACAACAATAGCAATCCGTGATAATAACGTGTTTTTTTACCGTCTACTTTCAAGTGTTGTCTTTTATACATATTTATAATGATTTACGCATCGTTTTTGCAGTTAACTATTTTAATATTTTTTAGTCACAGTCCAATATGTATACTCGCTCTACAAATTATTCCGTGTATGTAAATACGTATTGTGCCATTACTATAGACTATAGACTTCCTCATGTTCAAGAGCTAAGAACCCGTTGTTCATCGGGATTTTGGCTTGGCTTTTCATAAAATTTAAGTAATATGTCTGTACATGTATATATGTATAGCACAAATAGTAATAACTGTATGAACTGTATACATATGTATGTGCATGTACGTATACAACGTAAAAAGCTGCATTGGATAATTATGCACATATTATGATCCATATGCATAATACACACCATAATAGCTACATAATTGTACATAGATAGAACAAAGCCTTGCAGTGTGTATGTGTGTGTATTTAGTATTTACACTTATAAAACACTGTATATTATGTACATAATACCATGCTTACTTACACTGCGTATTCTGTCCCAACAAAAAGTCATAATAATGGTGAAGAGGGGCACACTTTGCTGTTGGATTGTGTCCTCATATTGTTCATTTTTATGTATTTTGTTTATTTTGATATGACATGAAGATATGATATCATTCTTATACTTGTCTTTATGTATTTATGTGTGTATGCAGTATGCATCTATACAAGCAATTTAAAGAAAGCCTTGTCTTTGCCTTGCCTTGCGTTCGGTATTTGTCTTGGGGTTCGGCATTGAGAAAATTTACAGGCTATTTACTCTACATGTGTGTTTGTGTATGTATGTATGTATGATATTTAAGTTGAAATCCGACTATATTAACTACAGAGAGGTAGAGAAAGAGAGAAATTGAGAGAATATCATCATTTAGTCAGTTGGTTCGTTTCATAAGTTAGTTAGCTCGATGTAGGAACAAGTCATTGTCTCTGTACATACAGAACATAGAAGAAAAGTATAAGTAATAAGTATGTGTCGAGCAGTGGAGCATGCATAAGCACAAGTAAAACACACAAGGTATCCCTTCTTCTCCCGTTTCTTCCATGTGGATTGTGGATGTATTTCTTCCTCCTTCTTCAATGCTCATACTTACATACATATATGTAGTTAAATGTGCAGTCTGTCTCGCGATCTCAAGTTTTCTCTCTCCCTCTCTTGCTCTGTATGTCTCTCTATTTCACTTCCTCGCCTAGCTTAGATTTTAGTTGGCTCCTGGAGCTGGAGATTTCAAGATCAGTTTCTTCTATGCTTATACTCCTTAACTTAGTTTAGTGGAGGACCTAATATTACTTCTCATAAAATTGTCACTAGCCGGTTGGCTTGTGCTTTAACTTGCAGTTTGTTTGTCCGTACTTTATTTTATACATATTATATTGTGAGCAAAATTTTTTCGATCGTATTATTTATATATGTACACTCGATTGGATTGGAACATGAAGGAAATTCAAGAAGACATAATATTGGCTGCTGCTGTTGTTTGAATAATAAATGAGCAAGTGAAAAGCTATTCAGTAGCACAAGCATTCAGTTTTGCAGTGATTTCGACTTGTGTTTGAATTTAAAGTTTGACGCGGATTTTGGCTTGAGTCTGATGTGTTTGTTGATAAAAAGTTTGTGAAAGCTGTAAAATAATATCGTTTTGTATAGATTTATACACCATCATTTTATTATTATCATCATTTATGTATAGTCACAACCACAACTGAATGTCTAAAGCACAGCTCGTCCACTGAATTTAAAGTGCCTGCTGATATTTTGCAATTCGAGATACATAGTTGTAGTTGGTTGGTTCAGTTGAGTCGAGGGAGCAAAGTTTTATCCTATCTGTAAAATTCGCAATTTGCAATGATGATGATGACGATGACTGTGAATGACGATTGCCCGTGTTGACTTAAGAGAGAGAGAGAGAGAGGAAGGCCAGTCAAGAATAGATTAAAGATTATTTTATTACTATACTCTACTGCTCCTCTTGCTAGAATATAACACAACATGATAATATAATATAAGCTGCTGATGCTGGATATGTTGGCATTCAAAAGGTAAAATAATGTGTAAAATAACAACGTACAGTCAACAGTGTATTCAGACTCATATCAATACACTGTACATACTTACGTATACTCACTAATAGTCAAAGTTAAAGTGAGTGAGTGAATTTGTGTTGTTTTTTCTCCAATCTCCTCCTCGTTTTAAGTTTAACCCCATTAATATCTACGTATAGCCTACAATGTATATCCTTACATCATTTTATAGTGTATATAAAAAACTTAAAGGATAAATTATCTACGGGCAAACATACATATAGTATGTAATACGAATCGACTCTTCTGGCTGTCGCTGTCAGTCTATTCCAATTCAGAAGAAGCTCAGGAATTGGAATCAAAGGAGAGTAAATATACCAAGAATACAATCGGATTTTAAAATTCAGATTCAAAGTCAAATTGAAAAAAGACTTTCTTTTTCTCGCCGAGTGCTTGTGTCTATACATGAATGCGAGTAGCGAGTACGAAGACCAATGTGAGTTTCAATGTGTTCATTTGGGGTTTTAGTTGAAGTTTACGGGTGATCACTGATCAGAGAGACGGAGACTATGTGAAAAAAAGCCAAAGAAAACAAAAACGTATTTCTAATTTTCTATACTATTATTCTAGACGTTCTGTTTTATGTGTACCGTATACAGTGTACAGTTGTACTTTCGACCGAAGTTGGATTTAGAATAATATTGTGCAATTATAGTTTTCCATTGCAAGAGTAAATTTTTCAATGTACTGTCGTTCTGCTCAAATAGTTTTTAGTAATCAAAAACATAATACATAATACATATCGGATTTTCTGCAACATTTCACAATCTTTTGCCGTGTCAATAGATTGAAATTATAATCAAGTTTTTCAAGAGAAATCAAAATTCTGGATATTTTTTGTCTCATTATTAAACACATCAACTTTATCGATTCTCCAGGTAAAGCAATAAAATTTTCATTATTTCATCCATTTAAGTTTGTTATACGAATAGTTCTTTATCAGTCATCCGTACTCTTTAATTGTTGTTGTTCAAGATAAATATGAGGCTTGTTCTTTTTCTTCCGTTGGAAGTTGGAGTGGCAAAGATAATAATAATATTATGTAAAAATCTTGGTTTCTAAGAAAGTAAATCACAAATAAAACAAATAGACAGACAAATGTGAGTCGTATTACAAAGCACAATGATCATGTTACACGGCCTCAGCCATATTATTACAATATAATGATAATATGGCGCAAGCTCGACACTTCCTTTAATTTTTTTAACGGATTGTCTTTGTCTTGGAAGTCATGTGCACTGTACATTTTTGAGAGCGAGTTGAGAGCGGTTTGAGCTTGGAGGGTTTACTGGGGAAGTTAGAGGGAAATAAAATAAGTAGGAAGAGAGTGCATTTTCAAATTTCTTATGTATGTGTAAAACTTATTTTTCTCGGATACAGTTTAGACTTTCATCATACATGAGTAGATAATATCACACACAGCATAACTATCTTACTAAACACTGATATGATATTCCATAGCTTCGAGTCAATTTCCTCGAGAGTTGTCATAGTCGTTTAAAGTTTGAACCGCAGGGAGAAAGATAGAGCCGAGACTTCATCGTCGGTCTCAGCAATACTTAGTCCTATACTTATTTCCTCAAAAAATTAAGAGTCGCACATGTTCACGTGCGTTTAAAAATGCAAAAAGTGGAAGGAGGATGAGAGAGAGAGAGAGAGAGAGTGGATCGACAGAGGAAAAATCCAAGCTCATTATTTTCATGACTTCTTCCTACTCTTCTCTTTTGCTCTTTTCTTCAACTTGGTGAAAAAGTTGACTTTTAAAGTTTTGCTATTTCTCTTTCTCTCGTCTCCGATATGATATGGAATGCAAATGATAACACATAAACACATAACTGTAGTCAGACTCATCTCTCTCCTTTTCAATATATTGAGCTATATGAACATACACGTATGTGTGTACGTGAATAAGTGTGCATACTGTATTTTCAACAATATCATGTGTACAAGATGGATTTATCTACATCTATGTACGTTTTATGTACTGATAAAATAGAAAAGTCGTGTTTTTTTGCTATTTATTTCTCCCCGAGTCCATTTTACTTTATTACAAATATACAAAGCAGAATGAGTCAAAGTGAAACTTTGAATCCAAAAAAGAGGTATTGGAATGTTTTCCTTCTCGTGAGTGAGTGACTGAGCCATGCATCCCAATGCATATACGACAGCAACCTTGGACGAAAATACGGTGATAAGATTAAAAAAGAGGTAAAAAGAGATAAGCATGGAAATGACGACTGATTAGTTAGGATGGAAACTTATATGTATGGAAACTTTAAAAGGCAATAGAAATACTAGTGGAGAGAAAAAATTGGGAAAGAGTTTGAATATTAAATTTAAAATTAGCTAATATAAACAGCACTTTTTAAAATTAAAAATGTACTAGCGATATAATATTTTGCTCACAGACAGCATGAGAAAACTAGAAACTAATAATATTGAGTCAATTTCAAATTAAAATGAAAAGGGAATGAGAGTGAGGATGACGATTGCGATGACGAATACTACTTGCATATACATACACATGTACCCTCAAAGGAAGATCCTTTAAATAAAAAAGTCGTAAACGCCTAGTAAAGAAAGTTGTTCATACAGTAAATATTAAAATAGTAATAATAGTATAAGTATATAGAGAGAAGCTCTTTGCCAAATAAATAAGTGATTTTCTGGGGGTCCGAATATGACAATTTTGATAACATATCTTGAAAG
>JAQIVE010005707.1:0-12488 GCA_034698285.1 Sminthurinus bimaculatus | reverse complement strand
AAAAATCTTATCACATTGTATGAAAATTTGACGAGATTTGGCAAGATTGACAATTTTTGATGAGATTTTCATGATATTTCATCGAAAGTTGATCAAAATTAGTAAGATTTTCGACCAAAATCGTGTCAACGTTTCTCGAGGTATTTTGGCAAGATTTATTTCTAAGGGATTACGTATATAAAATACGTCCAAAGGCAAATCTTTAATTTCGTATGTTCTATCTACAGTATGAAAACTGGGATATTTGTAGAGATACCCCAGGGTTATTTTTTTTAACTATAATAGTCGGTCCCGCGTTGGACATTATTGAACATGTTTAAGGGAAAAAAAGAAAGAAATTCTTGTTCAACAAAAAACAAAACAAAGTTATGTGATAAAATATAAAATATTATACACTAATCTGTGGCTAGTGGCTAATAATACGATTTCGCTAGAGCAATATGCGTTTACTGTTGAGTTGATAAAACGATGTGCATGTAAGAACAAAACAAACCCTTGTGCCATTATTCATTATTTATGTATGTCGTAACTCGTAACGTACTGAATAATAATAATAATATACTAATAAACTAATGACAAACGTTTTCGTACAAAAACTTTAGCAATGAATTCAAAATGTCTTGGAATTGTTGTGTCATTTTTCAACATTTCGTGCATTGCCATTCTATTGTACATACTTATGTACTGCATTTTACAGCGACCTGACATTCTGAGCCTAGAAATAATCAAAAAATGACGCATAATTTTAGTTGCCATTAATCGCTGCATAATAACATGCACTAGCTTGCAATAGCGTACATCCTAAATCACTAAAAAATACCACTAATTATTCAAGTCCAAACGCACGGTCAAACTTTAAACTTCAAACATAAATAATTTTATTTCTGAAACAGGGTACAAAATTCATTTTTATAAAGAGTTACATTATTATTTATTATTTATAACCTTGCCTCAAAAATCATTTTAGTAGTTTTGTTGGTTGATATGATATCATTTTGTTTATTACTTATATTGTTTCATTTATATATTAATGTTTGTATTGCTATCGTATATCAGTAACGTTTTTGTGCAATGAACGTTTTTTCAAGTCATTGCTACTGGCCATAACGTTTTCAAATATATTCCAAAATTATGCACACCAAATGCAGTAAAGTTAAAATATAAAACATACATATAATATATAATGTTGGAGAAAACGAAAACAACTAGTGAGCTGTAGTACTATAACTGTTAGTCGTTCCACCTTTAGTCTCCTTTCCCCGCGTATTCAACATACGGCGAGATATTATTGCTATGTTGCCTCAACTCTCCTTTACTAATAATTCAAATAAAATAAGTTCAGTTCTCAGTAGGAACATTAAATTCATATTTCAAGACTGGCAGTATAGTAACTATACACTATACAAGTAATGTCATTACAAAATATTGACTAAAAAATATCATTATTCATTATTTTTCCATTATTTTGAACATGCAATTAGTAGTAGATACAGCGTAGCAAGACATAGATACTTTTATAAATAATAGTGAATTAAAAAAAGTACAATTTGACTTATTACACTCCCAGTTGTACTTCACTGTGATTTATCCTATCGTGCAGGATTGAGCTTTTTTAACAATTACAATATATTTAGCAGCCACATGATTACGGTAACTCAAATTCTAAATCATCTGGTTTTTATGCACTATGCATTCATTTTCCAAATATTCTGCATTTCTTGAAGTTTACAGTAACTATATTAGTGTAATGTGCATTAAATGTTACATAACAATACTAGTTAACAATGGTAACCATTTCATTTCCAAAAAGAAATCAATCAAACGATTGATTGAACGCGTTGTAACAATAACATATTTTTAACATAAGCTGTTTACTAGAATACGAATTTTCTAACCTAATTTCTTATACTAAAGCTTTAGTAAATTAAAATTTTGTTTCCTATGTATTTCGATGAATAACAAACATAACTTGTTTTTATCATTAATCTCACTACTTCTACAATCTGGCAAATTATTCAAATTTAATCTTCTTTATCAAAGGAAGAAGCTGCTATTTTAACATATCATTATTAGTATTGTGCATTGTACGCTTAGCTACTTACAATGTCAAATTCTTTATTATTTGTAGAGAGACTTTTTAGGGCACTTGTGGGACTATAGTTATAGTTATCCTGAAATATCTTGCTTTTTCCCTCAAAATACACAACAATTATTATTATACACATTACTTCTTACAGCCGACATTTTGAAGTCACAATAGGATGTTTTGGTAACTATTTATAGTCTTTTTTTCTATTTTCTATAATGCAAAATTTATCGACTAAATTTTAATAAGTTTGAAATAGAATATTTCGGATCAAACAAACCTTTAAGTGTAAGGACTTGCAAGATACCCACAAATACTAAAATAATTAAATTAACAAAGGACCAGAAATTAATTCGTTCATAGTTATGTTCAATAACACTTCTATCCCGAGATTCGATTTCTCGAAATTCCTGTTGAATTCTTGAAATCATGCTCATATGGATTCGTACACGATTCGTTATGGCCTGTTAAATAAAAATCAGCATAATGAATTTTAAACTTACAAAATGGCATCAGATGAGCAGTGAAGAAGGGTTACAATACATTAGTAATAATAGTAACATATATCACTGAAATTCGAAAAATTTCAGCAGGTCTGTTGAGATTCCATGCATTAAAATTTAAAATGAGTAATTTATACATACCTGTATATCCTCGATTTTTACATCGTAGCTTTCTTCAGGTTCCAAGTAATTATCACTGTAAGACTTCCAATTCGCTTCGTTTTCATTTTCAACAGATATACCAAATGCAATAGTTTTTGTGCTAAAATGGCTAAATGTGTTGTCGAAACAAATTTTATGAAGTCCTTCCGTCGTTACTGGAATACTAAATTCAAGCATTGCAAAAAAAAGACAGCTTATGGGTACATTATTTTACTTACAATTAGTGTAACGTGTGCATTGCATGTGATAATGAATTTAAATTGTTTCATGAACATTATCATTTTAGCCCAAAAAATGTGTATATACATACCTATGGCTTGAATCCGACTTCCCTGTAAAATAGACAAAATAATGAGAACTCTTATTTTGTGTTACGCTAATTATGTTACAGTTCATGCTCCATATATTCTACATACTATGTAAGTATATTATATATTACATACTTGACTAAGGTGCCGTAATTATAGTTTTTGCATAAATATTCACTCACGGAATTCTGTCACTATTGGGCGATTATGTGGATCGGAAACTTGAAAGTTTATGTCATGTTCACCTAGTGTTGTCAAAAGTACCGAGTCATTCCTTTTGCTTAATATACATTAAACTTTAAAAATTAAGGATATAATGCAGCATACATCATTAATAAATGAGAAATAATTGATTGTGTACGTACCTTGGCTTGAAGAGATTACAGAAAAATCTAATGTTAGAGTGTGATTTGTATTGGCAATTTCATAAAAACATTCTTCTTGACCAGCAGCGACCTATATTGTTCATTTATAGTTTATAATATGATGTGTATGAAATATGAATATTATGTTATTGTTAAGGTTGATAGATTACACGCATAAATGTACTATACAATATAAACATATAAACACATAAGTAAAAGTTGACAAAAAAAGAAAAATCATTTTCAAATCTGACAAAACCATTTTTGCTGTATAAAAGTTACATCACATACCTGAATCGTAAGGTCAGTTGTTTCACCAAAATCAACCAAATGAATGAACATAAACACTGTGATGATGATCAGGGAGGATCTACAGCCAGGGGATGCAGTCATTGCTACAAATTAAATGCAGGAAATACAATAAAAAATAACAAATCAGGAATAGAATCAACAAAAGCATCCATCAGCAAATACCGGCAGCTTGAGAGCTGTCAAACTTGAAACCACAACATTGCCTTTCAAGTCAAACTTTCTCATGAAACAGATTCTGATTTTAAAGCTTAAATAATTATAGCATGTATAATAAAAGTAATAATAATAACATATTATAATATGTTTTGACAGACAGGCAGGCACAAAGAGCAGACTGCGTAAATAATTATGTACGTCATATGTATCTACATACATAGGAACTTACTAACCTGTTGTAGAATATCGGTGACTAGTGCCTAAATTGAGACCAAAATTCAATTCGTTTTGATGTGTGTTCTTAATTCTTAATACGGTTGAAGTTAACTGTTAATGTTCAGTTCAATGTGTCAACAACAATGCCAACAAAAGCAGTATAATTGAGCACAAAATAAAAAAGCTCTGGTAAATTTTCTTGACAATTACAAATAAATAATAGTACACATTACTTAGGTAAGTATACACATTATACATATTATAAGTATATGCATGCAGAATCACCACACATGGGAAAAACATTGAGGAAAAATATATCAGGATTTTATGCGGGAAATCGGTCGATGAGCAAATGTTGTCAAAAAAAATTACCATGTATACTTTTTTTATAAACTTAAAGTTCTCTAAACGTTGTAAAGTACAATTATATTTATAATTGTATTTTGATTGCAATTATGTAATCTAAATTATATATCATAAGTATTACCTTATAATACTACTTATCACTACTGCTAAGTTAGTTCTTTTCATACATGTGAGATTAGAGGGAGACGGTATTTTATGCCACTCAAGGTCTATTACGGCTTGACTTCGTCTTTCGTCTTTCGTCTTTGTTTGTCGTTTTAGTGTTGTTCTTTTTCCAAATAAGGTAAAAGGGACTTTTCTTGTAATTCTAATAGTTGCAGTGTACATGTTGTTCCCTTTTGTTGGGCCTTTGTTATTGTTTGAGTGTAAGTAAACATGATATAACCCGCCAAAGTAACTCATGTGTTTTACCACTACTTGATATTATTGCTGGATATTATAGTCAGTAGTCAGTATGGATTTTGACTTTTGACCAAGATTTGTAAGGTACTTAAATACATAGTAGTTTGTATTTTAGGTTGTAGTTTGCCATGTTTTTGAGAGATTGAGAACGTTATCGATTATTGATACCTTGCTGCGTGCTGAGTTCCGTGTTTGGTGTTAGTTACACGTTCAATAGAAGAAGAATTTAATCCTAAAGAGGAAAGAAAATCATGTCAGACAAAAGAAGAGGCTCAGTGATTTCATCAAATTTTGATGACTCAGAGGCCATGGACACAACTTTAACACCTAATCCTGTTCCTATGATATCACAACGAATCGTAACTGCAGATTTTTATACATGTTCGCCGAATCCAATATTCGATCATGTTCGAAATGAATTTACAGGCTCAAAATTAAATTGGGTTCCAGTTATAAGAATTTATGGAGCAACAACTACAGGTTATTTCAAAGAACAATAAAAACTCATTATTGTTATATGAGTACTTATAAGTCACTACATGAATGAACGACAATCATGATTCTTCTACATGCTGTAATTTTTTTGACACATAATATATTCTATATTAATTGCAGGCCAAAAGACACTGACACATGTTCACGGAGTTTTTCCTTATGTGTATGTGAAGGCTGATAGTAATGATGCGGCCAATCAAGATGAATTGTTTGCATTGGCCGTATCGTTAGATGAAGCAATTTGTCGGGCTTTACCGAAGCAACAAATACAGCCTGCCCGTCGAGATAGCAAGGTTACATGTCAACATGTTGTGAAAATTACTCCAGTAAAAGGACGTTCGTTCTATGGATATCATGGCGAGGAGGAGATGTTTTACAAAATTTATTTTTATTCTCCGTATGCTGCTACTAAAGCTGCTGACATTCTAATTGTAAGTTTACATTTTCATACTATTGCAAATAATATAAATTATAAATCAAGTACAACCATATACATAATATACCGGTACCTTTGTTTTGTGTGTGCATAATTTACAGAACATTGGTGTGTCTGGGAGGAAATACCAGCCTTTTGAATCTCACATACCCTTTATTCAACAGTTTTTTATAGATTATAATTTGTTCGGTATGAATTTGATTCACTATGAAAATGTTATTTTTCGGCGCATTGAAGAAAATGATATTATGACGATGAATATAAATCAAAATAGTGTTAGCCTACAAAGAAGAAGTTCAGTATCCTCTGCTAGTGATAAAACACGATACAGATCTTATTGGAATTATAAAGAAATGAGTGATGATTTATTTCAACCAAGCACAGTAAAAAGAATGAGTAGATGTGAATTAGAGATGGATGTCTTAGCCGAAGATATATTAAATCGGAAAGAAAAACGTGAGCTTTGAATATCATATCAAAATATAACCTTTAGTAATACGTGGATAAAAAACATTGTGTAAAATGCCTAAAATGCGGGCTAATAACTATAATTTTATTTAAGGATATTAGGAGGTGGGAACAGTATATTTTATTTAATTAAACACAGTTAATAAAACGTCTATAAATTGGGTTGAAAGGCTTTTAGGGTTCGATTTTAAAGTTTATGATTGTCCTATGACTGACCCTCGTCGGCCAATGGAATGGATTTAAAAGAAATAATCTGGAGTATTTATCTGAAAAATAATACGACTTCTGCATGTGGTTTTAAATGAATGCTTCAGTTTTAAATGTACAGCCATGGTCCATGAAATCTAAAAACCCCGATTTCCACGTCCACTTTTCAAGGTTTTTTCCGTCTTTGTTTTCTATCCACGCACTGACTTTTTCCTCAGTCATGATTTATGTCATATGTTTTCATTTACCAGACCATTAGTCTTCGGAGTAACAAATTATTTTTTTATTTTAGGGCCTAGAAATTCCAATCCTGGAATTATTGCGATTTGGCAAGATGAAATAGAGCGTCGGAGACTCAATAATGTTCCGAATTGGTCTGAAATTACTATTCCGAATTCGCAGGATAGGATTTATGCAGGTGACATCTTTGAAGCTGAAGAGTTGCACCAAAATACTCTTAAACAAAAATTAGCTGATGTATCAATTGATGTAAGTAAAAAGTCTATGACCACATGTTTTTTTTATATTTTATTTATGCCCATACAATATATACTTTTAGTACAAAATATTACAAAAAAATTTAAATAGGAACACGTTTTATTACAAATTTTCCTTTTTTGTGCTCCCACAGTCTTCAGTTTATAAACCTGCTTCATTATCTTCAGACAGTATTCTTGCTCCTTCTTCACAACCTGATGTATTTCTTCCTCAGAATTTGAGTGAAATTAATGATGAAGAGCTATCTATATTGGAAGAGAGTCAAAGTCAGAATGAAGTTTTTCATGATGATGAATATGTGATAAATCTACTGCAGGATATGGCAAATGAAATCGAAAGCGGCGACAGCGATTTATTGGATGATAGTATTTTAGGCTCACAATCTCAAGATTATAAGAAGACTGAAAATCGTATAAAGACTGAAGTTCCTCTTCCAGGTCAACGTGTTCAAGGTTATGATGACGAGCAAGAAAATTTTGAAGAAGATGTAGAACTTTGGTCTGAATCATTTATATCCTCTACTTATGATCATTTTGATTTAATTAATGATAATAGTGATGTTGTCCTATGGGAGGAGGGCAAAAAGAATATTGATGAAGCCATGGATATTCAACAGCAAAGTCAAGAAATTGAGGGGAAAAATTCTCAACGGTCGGTTACCGATGAAACACCAAATTGTGAGGACTCTTCTGAGGCCGCTCGTTGCAGGCCAAAAAATGAATCCATTGAAACTGGAAACGTACAAAAGAGAATACAAAATGATCAAGTTCTAGAACAACACAATCAAAAAATTATATTTCAATGTGAAAGCGAGAGTGAGACAGAAAATAACGATGATAGTTTTTTCGAAGATAGCGACACTTCTCCTGTGGAACAATCAGGCCAGCGCCATCAATCATTCCCTGAATTCAATGATACCACTGAAACCCTTCTTGATGTTACAAGTTTTGGCAAAGTGACAAAGTCTTCCAGTGGAAAAACACAGACTCAAGCACAACTGCTCTTTCCTAGTTTGTTACAACGATATCCAAAGGGAGTAATTGAAACTTTTAATAATTCTAAATTAGACGTTGCAAAAAAGCAGGCTGAAAAGTCTACAGCAAGTATAGAAGCCATAAAACCAGGAAGTACATCATTTCTTGAACTGTCTTTGGTAGAACCTTCAGTAAAAAATGATCAAATTAATCATGTTAGTGAGAATACTTTTAAACCGGCGAAAAATATTAACTGCAGCACTGCTTCTACCGCTAGCTCTGAAAAAAGTCAGGAAAATTGTATGAATGAAAGTGTCAATACATCAAAGAAGGCTTTATCTCGTCTGGAGCGTATAAGACAGGCAGTTTTAAATAAATCAACTCCAACATTACCGCATACTCACAAAAATTTGAGCCACATTGGAATACAAGTAGAACCTCAGTTAAATCATTTGGGAATTCAAGTACAGCCTCAATTGACTCATTTTGGAATCCAGTCAACTCCCATCGGGATAGATTTTTCAGTGCAAGAATGTCCAAAAACAAATGAATTTCAAACTCAAACTGATCCAGAGATTTTGGAAAGCCATAACAAAGGCAAGAAAAGTGCTCCTAAAGTAACGTTTTGGTGTACGAGTTCTACTCAAACGGATACTACGGTTAAATCCTATTTTACACCAACCCCTAAAAGTTGTACTTGTAAGTGTAATTGTGGTGCATCACTGACTTCACCTTCCATATTACCTCCTCAGTCATCATCATCATCTTTTGCTGTTTCAGCATCAAGTCATCAGCATCATCGAAAATTTCGACAGGGTGTTCCAGATTTGTCCTTCAATTCACAGAACAGACAAAAAACTGTGATAAACTGTGATTCTCCTACTCGTGGCAATGCAGCTAATTTAAGAGGTAAAGACAAACCTTTAGAACTTACACCAACACGAACCAGTTTGTCATCAAGTCAAAGTGTTTCAGCTAATACTTTGTTTGGAGCTCAACAGTCTACAACAACAACGTTGTCTATTATTGAACCAAGTCAACAAAAAAGTGTGAGAACTCCAGAATATGTAAAGCTGAATTCCCGAAAGCATAATCTCAAAGATAGTCGACTCCTAGAACTTTTGAGTCCACAGACAAATCAACAACAACTGGAACATATAAATTCAGACATGAGTGACAGCAGCAATAATTGTAACAATGCTTCATTAGTAGGCCAAATGTTAAGAGAAAAATTTAAGAATTCAACCTCAACTCGTGATAAAGAATTGGAAACGGCTCTGGGTACAAGTGGTAACTTGGAATTTATGCAAGGTAAGGATTTAAGATTTTAAAAATGCATTTTATTGTTAATAATTTTTTTTTTTTTTTGAACATTTTCTGTAGTAGCAATACAATACATTAATGTAATGAAGATGATTGTTGGTTACACTTATGTATGGCGATAATATATAATATGCTTGCCCCCTTGAAATTAAGTATTTTCACTGAGTTTAAACGAGTAAAACTAAGTAAGCCCGATTTTGGGGTATTGTACCATAACATAGTATTTCTGTATGTTACATGTGTTTTTTAATGCATAATGTATGTTGCCATTTTGCATGTGTAAAAAACACTCTAAAGTATTATCTAACTTGTTTAGTTTTTATGGGCGTTCAAACTCAGTGCAAATTTTTAGCTGCATTACTTTACTTACTTTATGTATATATTTGTACTTAGTACACACTGTATTGCACTACTATATGTAATATGTAATGTCATTTATATTATAATAACAATAATTATTTTCAAATTCTTTTAAGTTCATTATGAAAGGACGCCGGATTTATCGATTGAAAGCATTTATGAGTACCATTCACCGGAAACAGATGATTCTATTTTAAAAAGGATAGCTGCTGCTCATGAAGGTATTCCAAATTGTAAATAATATAGAACAGTTAATATATTTATTTTTGTACGTATGAATATCTAAATTTCACACTTTGCTCTGATTTTCAAAATGACACTGTAGTTAATAACCGCAAGTATTGCAACTTGTTTTGTTTCTG
This sequence comes from Sminthurinus bimaculatus, assembly GCA_034698285.1. Lineage (NCBI taxonomy): Eukaryota > Metazoa > Arthropoda > Collembola > Symphypleona > Katiannidae > Sminthurinus > Sminthurinus bimaculatus. The sequence goes on along the minus strand of JAQIVE010005707.1, from coordinate 2,489 downwards.
TTACATCGTATTTACTAGGTTTAACTCTGTTTGAATGGCAAAAGAAACGGGCCGAAGATCGAACAAGAGCAAAAAATGAAAGAAGAAAACAGTTGGAAAATGAGTTTGAAATTGAATCGCAAGGAAATGAATGTCCCGTATTTTCAATTCAATTTGAACCGATGAAGCAAACTCCAGAGGAAATCGAATCTGACTCAATACATAGTAAAAATATTTCTAAACCATTACTTTCACCAGAAATAATGAAAAGCAAACTTGAAACTAAAAGTACTACAGTCTACTATCATGTTAATGTAAGTGATGATGAGGACGAAATTGACAATCAAAATAACATACAGAACGTTTGTAATTTTAATGGTGGTAATTTATCGGATGATGATGATGGGGAAAAAGGTGAAGAGTGTGGAGGACATAGCTCCCAGAGTTCCATAAATGGAAATAATAATGCTATTAGTTTAACCCCACCATTAAATCAAGCTCGAGTTGTTTCTTCATCATCTTGCACTCCTCAAACACCAAGGGATTATGTTTTGGAATCGAAAAATTTAGCCCGGGGATACAAAACTCCGCAGATTGTCAGTCAAACAAGCTCCGAGAGTACACCCAAGTCAATCCTTAAAAAGCGAAAAAGATTATCTAATCCCCTATTGAATAAACGGAAAATTAAATGGGGAGTAGAATCTGATAGCAATGATAGCAAAAAGTCCAAGACGGATAGTGATGTCATGCCAGCTTCCGGTTCTACCACAAGTTCAAATTCAAGCACCATTAAAGCTTCAAGTCCAGTAAATCCCGATGCTAAAAATACTAACGTATCGTCAAATTGTCCATCTTTGTCTACAATAGGTAAAGTAGCAAGTCAGACACATAGTTATAATGTCAACAATAGTTGGAGTTTTTATAATCCAGATGCAAGTGAATTGGATGGCCCTTCACCATTGTATCCATATAATGCCAATCTTAATCTAAGTAATCTTCAAAATGCAAAGGCACTTCACCAACAGCAATTTATAACTACTATAAGTCTTGAAATGTTTTGCGCCAAACGAAAGTCTCTTCATCCTGACCCACAGTATGATCAGGTCATTGCTATTTTTTACAGTGTTCATATTGATAAACCACAATCCCCACAAGTATCTATTCCTAGCGAAATGGAGCTACGAGTCCTAGCAGTTGACATTTCTTTGTGTGGTGTTGATGTTGAGAAGCCTTCTATTCATTCGTTTTCTCCGCATTTTTCAAATATTGATATAACTTATTTCTCGGATGAAGTTTCAATGATAAACTCTTTTGTAGAAATTGTCCAAGAAAAAGATCCTGATATCCTAGTGGGTTATGAGGTAATTAGAAAGAAATGTGCTAATTCTTATAGCATCATTACAATTATGAAATATTCTCATGAAATAATCAATGCAACATGACGACCATTAATATGATTACATATTTACTTTAGATTCGAAATGGATCTTGGGGATATTTATTGGAGCGAGGAGCCAAACTTGGAATGAATATCATCGATTCATTTTCGCGGATTCTTCCTATGCCAAAGTCTACCAAAACTGCAGAAAATAACTTGGCTGAATGGAATGAAATGATTCGGGGGAGAATAGTTCTTAATCTTTGGCGTTTATTGAGACATGAAGTATGTACTTTTCCCTGAAGTTTTGTATTTTTTATTGATATACTTTTATATCGTCTCAGAACTAATTTGTAATTTGGTGTAAAAGGTAGCTTTAATTTTTTTTGTTTTTTGTTTATTAGATGACAGTCCAATCTTACACTTTTGAGAGTGCCATGTTTCATATTATGCACGAAAAAGTTCCCAAGGTCGCTATTGGTGCTTTACATTATTTTTGGCAAAGAAAAATGCAAAGGTATAGTAAATGACTTTTAACAGTACTAGTCTTAACTCATAGTTTTTATACATGGATAGATGGTAGATGAACACTTTATAATTATTTCAAAATGTATGTTTTGTACAAAACACGCCTCTCAGCTCGTTGTACGTTGTTTATTTCAGACACAAAACAATCGATTACTACTGTAAACGAGTAAGTGGGGTAATGGAGATCATTGATAAACTTGACCTTATTAATCGAACATCCGAATTAGCCCGTTTGTTTGGCATTCAATTTTTTGAAGTTTTCTCTCGGGGCTCCCAAGTAAGTACTTAAAAAAGATCTTAATATCAGTCATTAGCAGTTATTACAAATGTTATACAAGTTAACTTTAGACTTTTGGGATATGTCTAGAATAAAGCCACCGAAGTGTACTGATTTTAAGCAATGTTGCAGACGTTCCAAGATATAATGTATATACATCAATGATATTCCATAAAGTCTAAAGCTAACTATTTTCTCTTTTGGTAGAATATATTTAGTAATAGTGTCTGGTGAGCTGTAAAAATATCAAAATATGCAAACGCAAATGACAATATATATTTTATAGATTTTTCGTTCATCATTTTCCTTCTAAAGATAAATAATAAT
>JAQIVE010005706.1:0-12488 GCA_034698285.1 Sminthurinus bimaculatus | reverse complement strand
TGCGGTACAGAGTATCTATGTGGGACCTCTTCATTCTGGTACTCCAAAAAATTCTACATGCCCCCTTTCACTCCCCATCCCAAACATGCACGCTTTCGCGGAGAAAGCTAATGCTATTTGAACGGTCAACGATGGTGACCGTGAGCCACCTCTAAACATCAACCGATCGGGACGAAATTTTTTATGTTATTTAAGGGAACCAAAAGGAACGAAATGACGGGGTAGCTGCTTGAAAAATAAAATAAAGTTCATTGGTGGACCAATCTAATGTGTATGTATATTCAAGAAGAAAGGGAGATTTTCTCTCTCTATCCTTCTGTTCCTTTGTGTCTCTTCCAATTTCCGCTCCCATTTCAATCACATCTTTCGCGTCTTTCCTCCTCCTACTAACACATTTCTTTGGCTAAATGCTAGCGCACGCTCGCACATCAAGATGACGAGAAAATGAAGAAGAAGATGATGAAAGGAGGTAAGACAGAAGACTTTTATTTTCTTCGCCTTCCTCGCCTCCGTATCAGCATCCTATAAAAGCACCGACTTCCTTACTTCCTAACTTGCTTAGAACAATCTATGATCTAGTTTATGTAGGCTAAGAGCACACATAACTGTATGTATGTATGTGTACGTATAATGTATACATACATACATAAGTGTGCAGTTTCTTGGGTTAATCGTAACACAAGTTGAGAGCAAAAGCGGATGATGGAACTTTTCTTTGCACCGTCAGTTGCCGGTCTCACACGATAAATATGATTATAACTATCATTATAACTATAAGATTTCAAAGCAGCTCACTTCTCCAGCCTACACTGATTATAACTATGTGCATATAATATGATGACTACAGCCTACATACATCTTTAGTCATGGCTTAGCCCCGCATCAGATCTGGCTCCTCCCGTTCGCATCACCACCAATATCGTCGTCATCCTTGTCATCATCATCGTCAACGTAAACGTTATGCTCTGATGTTATTGAAGAGCATCTTTATCCTCATCGCTGTCATTCTCATTATCATTACCATTACCATTATCGTGTGTGTGTGAAAACCTTCAAAACTTTTGTCAAGATAAGAAGTCCGAGAAGCTGTAAGGAGTGGGATAAGAGGGGAAACTTCTTCAAGTGTAAACAAAGTGAATAGTACTTACTAACTTACTTAGGTACTACGGATGTGGGCCCAAGATTCTGGTTTCTGGTCGTAACAATTAGCATTTGAACTGCCCGATTATTTCACTTCACTGCGTTGTCAAATGTTTTGAATGTGTGAGACTCACATACATACACACACTTTGGTTTGATGACTTTTTCATCAATGCTCTAGCCGTTTGGATATCCTTTGACTCATTTGCCAATGCATCTTTCATAACAATTATTTTCATTATTGAATTTTGGTGCCCTGAATAGAATCCTCGGATGAATTGGAATTCCAATTGATGCCTGAATGAGGGTTCAAAAATCCAGAAATCGGCCACTCTAAACTTTTTTCCATTCTAAAATATTTAGAATGTTTTTTAGATTAATAATGAGGCCAGGGAAAACTTGAAACTATCAAATTTTTACTGTTTTTACTTTTCTTTAAACTAAAATTGCCCCTTAAATTAGGATTTAAACTCATTTTAGTTTTTCGTCGGAGTCGGCGGAGGTAAAACAATAAATAGCCAAAAAGAGTTTTTCTGTTTGAGGCCTATTGATATTCGTGTTCTACACCTATGAGTTTTGAATGCGTCAACTTAATGCCCATACATTACATAGGGACGATTCTCACAAAGGGTAAAGGTATCGGGATTTTAAATCTGTGCGATGAAAAAACGAAACTTTTTTCCCTACCTCTCCGAATCCGTGTCGTACTATGTATGACATGAGCTATGAGGCATCTGCTGATACATTTTCACAAATACCCGCATGTATGTACACAAGCACGTTTTTGTGAATGGAGAGGAAGGGAAAAAGTTGAATTGAAAATCGATTGAGAGAGTCTTTCTCCAGACTGGACTGAATGTTGAATTGAAACTTGAGGGGAAATCTTTTTTGGAAATAGACCCATTTCCCTTGTCTATTGCACTATTGTACATTGTACAAGGTACATATGCACAATGTACAGTACTTCTGTACATTTCTCATACATGTGCAATGTACCATGTATGTACTCTTTTATTTTGAAAATTGATGAATAGAATGATAAAAATGAATTCATGTGAGCACCTGAAGACAGAGAAAAATGTGCTCCTGTCGAGAAAGCAAAGTGGCCAATATTTTAGCGGAAATCAAGATTCTGCCAACATCTTCTTTGAATTGTGCAATCCTACCAGCCGCAACTGTGAATAATCCACAAATACTGTACAAACTGAGTCCAAATATGCATATTCACTTTATTGCCTCTTGTTCAGTTTTCTCGTCTGCAATAGTACATTGTATATTGTTGTGCTCAACACTCTGAGCACATGGCTAAAGTGAAACTAACTTGATGAAGGGGCTTTCGTGAGGGTCGTCAATATCAATATCACTTTAAGAATTATTTATCGCCCCGCATCCCCATTTACACACCTAAAAGCGTGTTTAACTTGTAGCACTCATCGAAACCAGCTCTGTATTAACTAATTATTACGAATCTCCCGAATATGCCTGCATATATATGTACATGTATGTATATGCAGACAAAAATAGAGGTAGAGTGCCGAGTCCCACAACTTTTAGTTCCACCTACTCTTTCCCTTTGTTGGAAAAGTTGGACTTTGACAGTTAGATAGGGGGGAAACTAAAGGAAAAAGTTGTGTCCACAAACTGCTTGTCCGTCCTTCAGGTCCACCGTTCATTGCTCATCACCATATGTACCTTTCCATTAGTTTCTTGTTCGCGACCTACTAGCCCACCGAATGCATACAGTGTAATATGTCCCAACACAAAGTTGTGTACTGAGGCAGTTTTTTATCAAAACTGAACTTTGTTCTTCTTCTTTGTCAACAGTGTCAACTTAACTTGCGCCTCTACTCTGGATTATGGTTTGTATCAACTTATGTTTGGGCAATGTGATGCAACATGATGGTCATTGGCAAGCATGAGCTACTTTAACAATTGCCCTTCATATCTACTTACTTCCCACTTTCTAACAAATTGCACAAACAAGTTGATCTGCCTCTCTTGTTTTAACTTGAGTCTCCAATAAATACTGCTCGAGAAATGACCGTATAAATACTGTATTTTCATTAATTAGCCCTTGTGCTCTAGTGCTGTATTTACTACATACTACAGTAATTTGGTATTTTACAAAATTGCTTTGAAAAAAATAAAACCGTCCGTCACAATTTCCTATGCAATAAAGTTAGCTTAATTCAATACGAAGCCTTACCCGAATCGTGAGCAAATAGGGATGATTTAGCTTCCTCCATCGTACAGTGCGGCTCCTCTGCCACTCTAAACAGCCGAACCAGCATCACGTCGACGACTCCCTCCAGGGAAATTTCGTGAATGTCAAGCAAGAGGACGGCCTGCAATAAAAACGTAAATATTATGCAGGCATACAGAAAGTACATACATAGAAAATGTTTTATTGAAACTTATCACGAGACGGATGATTTTTGGAAAATTATAAGTACAATATTATACCACACATTTTTTTAACAGTATTAACGTGAACTTTACCTCGTTGAGGAAGTGTGCAATGTCGAGCGTGGCCCGGACCTCGCTGCCAAAATCCTTCATGGGCACTTTCTGCAAATGAATAGCAAGTAAATAAGGCTCATCCAAAACCTGCATCTCAATATCATCATGAGCTTCCTCATCCTCATACAAACAAGCATTTTCCTCCTGCTCTTTGGCAGTCATTGTAATGGTCGTGGTTTGGGAGTGAGCGAGCGAGGGTCGAGGCGAGTTGTCAAAAGACCCCTCAAAATCAAAGGAGGAGGAACGCCGAATTTCCTCCGCATTGTCCTTGTCTTGGCTGGAAGGTGGGCGCGGAAGCTGACTCTGACTCCCACTTTGATGTTGACTCCGAGAATGAATATTTGTCCTGAGTTGTTGGAGACTCTGCGGGTTCGGCGGCGGAACTCCGCTCATGTCAAACTGAGCCACGGATCTTCGTTTGAACAGGGGAGCCGGACGACCATGGCCATGACCATGGCCGGCCTCTCTTCCCGTAGAGGTCAAGTCTTTTTCGTTACTCGCACATTTGACAACAAGTGGTGGCGGGAGGGCGGGAAGCGCGGAGGCCTGCCAAGAACCATAGAGGTTCGGGTAGGGCAACGTGAGTGAGCATCTCCTCGTTTGTATCACAACGGGAACGACGGGCTCGGCCGGCTTGGGGAAAATGTGAGTGTGGCTGAGGGCAGTGGAGCAGGCGGTGTCTACGAGGAAAGAGCTTCGCCTGGTCAACTTCCTCCCGTGAGCATGGTGAAGGGAAGCTCTTTTCTTGGAGGGGAAACCCGACGGTGCTTGACCTGGAACTGAACCAGCCGTTCCAGACGAAAAAGATGAATCAGCATTTGTATTTGTCGTTTGATTGGCACTTCCGCTGCCGGCAGCAGAATTGTAATTGAAAATAGAGTTGGAGGGAGTGGAAAGCGTTCCAGCACTGCCACTCCGACCCGTTGGACTCCTAGTTGCATAAATGTACTCACTCCCTCCATCTCCCACTCCATCAGCTTCCTCCACGACGGGCTCCACCACACACAAACTTCGGCCACTTGTCATATGTCGCACGGGCGAGGTGGACATTGACATTGACTTTGACACGGACATGGACATTGAGGTTGATGGACGGTCCGAGGGACTCCTCGGTTTTTTCTTGGTATCGCTCTTCCCGTCATTAATATTAATGTTGGCATTGGTGGGGGAAGTGAGGAACTGGGGAAACTTTCCCTGTCTTTTACTTTTACTCCCTTTGAACAAGTCCAAGTCGACATTCACTCTCTTGGCCGAAGCTACTCGAGTCTCACTCTCGCTACTACCACCACTACTAGTTTTAACTTGACTTGAACTTTTATTTTGAACCGGAGAAGAAGAAGAAGTAGTAATAGTTGAACCGGCGGAATTTGGGTGGGATTCCCCGAAACTTTCATTTTCAACAAGTTCCATGTCTACAGAGGGAACCGTTTCAAGGATGCAGAGCGTGGGAGTAACTCTCTCCCTATGGTAAATGTGACCTTGACTCGTTATCATGCCAACTCCACTCTGACGTTGCAGCTGAAATTGGCTTTGGCGAGTGCTTTGACGTTGACTCTGGCTCTGACTTTGACTTTGGTTTTGACTAGCAACCAAAGCAGACGACAGCGAGGACGATATTGAAGCTGCTGAGCCTTCACAGCTAGTTGAGCCCGAGTTCTTTAAACCCTCTTGACCACTCATCCTGATGACGTTTTCACTTCCACCCTCCTGGTCAAAGTCATGTGATGGGCACGCTGCACATGAATGAGCAGGGTAGATGTAGCTTTAAAGCAGAGTCTCGGAGTGAATTTGTGGATATCCAAAGCATCTTGTCTCATTCCCTTTTCTACTCTTTTTCTATACCTAGTTTTCCTCTTTAATTATGTATCTCTAGCTTAAAGGTCACTGGACGGGTTTTTCACGGTAGATTACGAAACACGAGTTTTACAAAATATCTGTAGATATATTTCTGTATGTTTAACTTTGCACACTTTGATTCATAACGGTAGTATTTTTTGTATAATAATAATATAACAACAATATATGAATATTTTTCGTTATTTATTTATATCATGATAAATATTTTCTACTCTTCCGCTTTTCAGGTCGGGTCGTTTCCTTTTCAGATTAAACTCTGAAAATTAAAATCCAAGCTCTTGATTTATACTCGAGAAATATCTAACTATTTGGAAGTAACAATGTATGTATTTATATAGCTCACTAAATCACACTAAAATATTTCATGTTCCTTTTATCGCTCCGGATTCTCCAGCAGCAGCCAGCACTGACAAAAACTATGTACAATGTACAACGACGACGACAACTAATACGAGGACTTGAGGAGCTGGAGGAATGGGCGGTAAAAGACGTGTGTAAAAGACGACCGAGTACGTGAGCTCCGGATGGAATTTCGAGCTACAAACTTGTAGAATTTATCTTTGTCACGAGGGAATCACAGAACAAGAAGGAGATTGAGAGAAAGAGAGAGAGGGAGAGATGAAGACAGAAAGGGAGTGGGGGCGAAAGAAGATCGGAGGAGTGTAAACGGTTCTACGTGAGGTGTAAAACGAAGAGCTGGCTCCACTATCTATGTATGTATGTACATATGTATGTGTATCATGTGTATGTACATGGACGTAAAAAGAGTGCTGAGAAATGTGACAATCTTTGGAGTCTTTGGAAGAGGATGAGAATCCTCGTGTCTGTCTACAGAGATTGTCGATGGAAATGTATTTATGTATGTATTATATATGTATACAGCCTTGGAGCTACTGAATTTACTTGTAGGAAAAATTGGGATGAGAGGAAAAAACAGAGGGAGAACGACGTGAAAGCAAAGATTTTCTTGTCGATCGATCACACAGCACCCTGTATCACCATCACCGTATAATAATATACATATGGGTAAATAGCTTCCGAATAGCATACATAGGTATTTTCTCCATGCAAAGTCCTTCACACTTTGAAAAAATATGCATGCATACATGCATGTGTGTCTATTGTCTATCTTTTGTCTATTATTTTTCCTACACATACATAATGTTGTCCTCGATGGCAGAACACAGAAAAAGGGAATGCCCTTCACCAAACAAGTCTATAATCTATATAGAGAATTTTCCGTACGGGCAAATTTGCATAATGTCATCATTATGCTCTCAATCAAGCCGTTCTTCCTTTCCACTTTGTGTTTTTCTTCTCCACTTTCTCTCTGATGGCGGGGTAAAAAAACATCGCTCATCACTTTATTTGCAGGTCAGGGCAGACTCGTGGCTGGCTGACATCACTGTGCTTAACTTCGATGTATGTATATTATAGATTTTACCCACTTTTCACTTCACAGCAGCACTTTTCTAATAGTTTACTCCTTAATTATTTAAAATGTATCGTCGCGGAGATTTTTTAATCCAGCTCGTTTTTTTCTAGACATTTACTTTAACCGTCATTTTTACTTTGCTAATTTTCTTTGACGTAGGCCGCAATCATAAAACGTGTATTTTTTAACCTTAATTTTCAGGTAGAACAATTTTATTCCCAAATTGTCTTTTTTATTACATCTTCTAATTTTCCTTTTATTTACTTTATTTACCACAAATCCGTTAAACGTTTTTTAGTACTTTATAGTTTTAATGAAAATATAGACATTGAACATCAATGTATGTATCTTTTACTTTAACTCCTTTTTATTTTTTATAGTATAGTAAATATGTTTGAACTTTATTAATTATGAATTTACACAGTGTAAATATGTAAAGGTATTTTATAGATTAAATCTGATCTATTCTGTATTAAATAAATTTCACTTTTAGTTCATTTTTTTATCGTATCTTGCGAAAAAATATGTGTAGAAAACGAGTTATAGTTTCATGAATTAGTCACCCATTTTCAGTCTTTTTCCTCTGATTGGTTGGGGTTTGGTAAACAATCATGTGATGCAATATATTAAGTCCTAATTAGCTGCTAATTTTAGGCGCACAGATTGTATACGTACAAACGTTAACACAGCTTTCACACACTCAACGGAGAGGTAAAGTGGTGGTTGTAAAAATATTTGGGAATAAAGCGTCAACACAAGGAGCTGAACTGATGAGAATGGCGAAGACGACAGAATTCAGCGAGGAAGAACCAAAGTCAATGAAAATATTATGGCAGAGACTCACTTAACAAAAAACTATACATGAGAACATGCACCGAACAGGGAACTAACGAATCGGTGAATGAATGAAGGGACGCAGAAACGGACCAAGAAAGAACTTAATGGAATGGAATGGAATCAGCTGGGAAACTGAGACTTGCGATGGATGGGAATTGAATGCTCGGATATCATACATTCTTGCCTTGTTTTCCTTCGGTTCGGTTCCACAGCCTCAGTCGGGTTGGACTTTTGCTGGAGAAGCATATAGCATACACTGGAAAAGGAGGAGAGTATCGCGCACAAACCAAACTCTTCTCCATTCTTCCCTGCGTATCGTCAAAGTCGCTTCAGCATCAACATCAGAGCCAGAACCAGAACCAGATTTAGATTCAGAATTCAGAATCAGCATCAGAAGATTCTCTCTTTCTCTCTCCCTCTTTCTCGCTATGCGTTGGCCGCTGTGGCTATGGCGGGGCTGTGTGGATTGTGGATATTCTGGATATCTGGATCTGGATTGTGAATCTGATTCCAAAGTTGAGAAATGTATGCTGTGCTGTGGATAAAATTCTGGAAAAGTGCAGGATATGCGATGGTCTCACTAATGCTCCTTCTGGGTCATTCCAATCAAGTCCCAAGTACACATCGCGTGTATAATATAATATAATATCACACTCTTTTTTCTTTTCTCTCTCTCTCTCTCTCTCTCTCTCTCTCTCTCTCTCTCTCTTCCTCTCAGATTCCCTCCGACTTAAATTCAATTTTCTCTTCCTCAGGTCTCAATTGGATCATCTCACAGACGCACAAAAGACGATGACTATTCGACGACTCAACGATTCAACGACGTAGAACACTCAAATCAACCTGAGAAATGTTCCATTTTAACCTTTTTTACGGTTGGAAGCTTCAATTTCCAAGGAAGCTCCGTGTGTATGTATGTATGTATTCTTTGTTCACATTACATTTTACACTTTATACAAAATTTTCATCTTTTACTGTAAACTAGAGTGGTGTAAAGTGTACAATTCTCACACGCATTTTATCCCATTGTCCACCAACAAATGGATGTCTGGCTTGGGATAAACAGTCCCTCGTAAAATAATACAATAAACAAATTTCCTGTATGCTATCTTTGGGTAATTTCTTTGGCCTTTTGTTATTTTTTTCCAATAATGATATGATAATGGTAGTAGTTGTTGTATTCTTATTGATTTTTTATTATTTTATTTTAATCGAATTTTATTTGTAAGAGTTAAAGACGCAATTTTGTGGACGGTCAGACTGGTCTTTTTCATTTGCGAGTTTAGGGCAGACGGAGACAACTGTAAAGAAGTGGAAGCGGAATCTAGAGGAATGAGATTGTATGTATGTATGTATGTATGTATAGTTGAACAGTGAACAGGTTGTTGACTCTTTTTTTTTCATTGAAGCTATGTATGGGTATGTACACATGTGTTAAGTACACAGAAGTTTGATATGGACGGCGGGAGTGGGAAAAGGCGGAGATGGAAATTCTAATCCTTAGAGAGGGTAAAAGGAGCAGGTGGAAAGGAGAGTTGCTAAGGTACATAATTTTCGTGGGGAGGCAAATGTGCTGTGCTGGCAGCAGTTTATTTCTTTGTCGTCACATATCTACTTACGTACGTAGGTACATGGCAAAGAAACAGAATTTCGGCACAAACGCATGGCCAATTGGAGGACAAGAAAGACGTAAACGACGGGTAATTCATTGACTAGAAAAGGCCATTTAAGTATGCATTCATGTATGTATGTATACGAAGACACATCTTCATCTTAAAGAAATTTTCAGATATATTTTTATAGTAAGCTTCTCCGGCATTTTACATAGGCACTGTACTCATACACATCATAGATAGGTATAGAATTTGTGTATGTAATGTTGAGATTGAGATTGTGTAAAAGTTATTTTTTTTCGGCTAAAAACTTTATTCTTTGCCAAGTTGAGACAATCTTTGGATCCTTTTTACACTTAGGTTTGCATGCATGCATTCTCATTTATTCTGGGTTGTATGTTGACTGGTCTGCTGGTTGGTTGTTTGATTACGGAAGAAATGAAAGTGGTGGTGGGTGTGTGAAAAACTAGAGAATAATTTTAGTTTCAATTTGCATTTGTCAACTCGCAACGACTCACTCCTACTCTGCTCATTTGTCATAAAGAAAAATAAAAGTAAGTAATAGAAGTACATACATACTTACATACGATAAAAAACAGATCACACTTACCTCGTGCTTCAAATACATCAAACTGACTTCCTCGCCGTCATCTGAAAGTAAAGAAAGCAAAGACTGTAATCTTTATAATCACTTGAAAACTGTTTAAGAATGTAGAAAGCATGTTTTTTTATCCCTGTTTTTGTGCATGCATACAAATGCAAAGAACATTTGGCTTGTAAAAACTACCAACTAAACTTTAGTTATTTTCCTTTTTAACTATTGCGCCTTAAAAATCGATGCGCTAAAAATTTATGAGGCCAATGATTTTAATCCACATCACAACTACAAGAGAACTAACTGTACCTTGCAGCAACCTTGGAGAACTAGAATATTTTTGCAAGGTTTGGCATTGACGTTGCATTATGTAGCTTACTCATCAAAATTTTAAGCTGCGCCACAAGTGGTTTTTGTACCATCTCATTCTTAGCTTTTGTTTCTTTACAGATAAGAACTTTTCATAGTTTCCAAAAACATTTTTGTTGTTTTTGTGCTAATTTTAAAAACCTACATTAAGAAATAAGTACTTCAAAAGCAGAAAAAACTACGGACTGAATGGTGAATTGAAAATTATAGCAATTTCTCAGACAATATCTAAAAGCACATGCACATCTTACACTACTCGAAAAAATCTCAAGTGAAATGAAAACGTCGGAAATATTATTGCGACAGTTCTATTGACAAGTTCACATAATATATGGTCCTAAAACTGCAAAAATGGAGATGTCCCTAATAGTAATGACTTTGCTATTAAGCAACAACACTATCAATTTCTCGCTTTAACCTTTTCATTTTATATCCAACTCTAACCGTTCTAAACAAAGAGATCCTAAATAAAAATTGAGCAAATGGAGGTTTTTACTCTTAGGAATTTGTTTCTTTGCACTAACTTTCCGTTTGCATTCACATTCTTCTTATATTATGATTACAGTTTTGTTTCCATGTACATTTTATGCAGTATACATCGTTGTATAACTTTTATGTACTTAACACACACAAAGCGTACATAAAACACATCTAAATTTACAAGTATGCCACGTGCTTACACCATACAAGTGCCTTTTGTCCTTTAAATGTCACATCTTTTCTAAATAACGACAGAAATTATTACAGTTTTTTGTGCAAACAAGCAAAATGCCCAGTCCTCAATCTCAGTTTATATGAGTACATACACATGTATGTATGTATAGGTACTCATTACGAAGTTGTATGCTCCACATGCTAGCAGACATCTGACTGGACTGCAAACCAGAATGAAAAGAAGAGAATGAGGCGGCGTGTGCACACGTGCTGGACCAAACGAAAGAAAAAAAGGTTTTTACTCTTCGCCCACTTCTACCATGTAATTACATTATATGTAGACGCTTTCATTTCTACAATAAGCTGAGATGAGGAATGTCAAATAATTATTATTTATTGTCCAAACAAAATTTGACAGCATATCTCTTTAAGGAGTCTCATGCGATTTATCGACGTATTTTTATTTTAAATCCAGCATCGTCGTTAAACATTTGTAGCTGCAAATAATATAAAGTAAAATGTTGAGAGCCTAATTAACCCGTTATTTAAATATTATTTGATTACAGCATCAAAGTTTTCTACAGGGGGTAAAGTGAAGCAGCAACGGTAACACGGTGAGGATGAGAGAGGGATGATGACATTCACTCCTAGTCACAACACCGGGGAAAGTAAGACTGGAGAAAGCTGCAAGCATGCTGACTCGTGAAATCACGAGAATGTGCTTACACCACTTGTTTGAGATTCTCCGTCCTGAACTGCGCCGATGGTCGGATCTCGAGGCGATGAATGAAAGCTTTTGGCATCTGAGGAAAAATCGATCCACACAGATGATGTTGACAGTAAGCGAGATTTCAACGGTCGCCGAGAGAAGGCGATCTGTTCCGGGTTGCAGATTTTGGGATGAATGGAGCATTTCCACAGGCAGAAATGCTGCATACATATTTCCATTGTACGTATTAGATACATCGTACACAGTGTATGTAGGAAAGCAGGACTTTCCGTGTGGCTTTTGAAATAACTCACGGCATAATGTGGATGCGAATCCGGGCATCTCCCCTCCGCATGTGGAACTAATGTACTTCCTCTCCCTCGACTTTTGCAAATGACTCACAGATCCTTTCCAAGCCACAGGCTTGTCGCCGGGACCAAATGTTACAAATTTGCAAATTGCAGCCATAACATTGTCTCCAAAATGCTGCCGTGCCGTTCTTCCTCTTTTCTCTTTTATTTAGTTGTTTTCCTCAATTTCCATTTCCTCGTGTTGTGCTGTGGTGTGAGTTGTGACTGACTCATTCAACCGACTGAACTACCAAATACATACATACATACATGTAATACATTAGTAAAAGAGAAACGAAAAAAGAAACCCGCAACGGCTTAATCACCTCGTGGATAGATAGATAGATTCTTTATTCAAGCAGTATTCCTGAGAGTGTACATAGAAATGACACAATTTCTCCTCAGTACC
>JAQIVE010005705.1:0-12490 GCA_034698285.1 Sminthurinus bimaculatus | reverse complement strand
TAACCGCGAGGAGCGGAGTACATTTGATTTGCGCGCAGCGCAAATCAAATGCAAGCCCGCGCGAAGCGCAGCTTGTTATAATTACAGTTAAGATTAAAAAATGGATAGTATATTTATAGCCACAATCGTGAAACTCTACATCAGTCTGACTCTTTCCGTGGACAAAGCAAGATTTCGAATATTTGACATGACCCCTGCTGCTGAGTTTCTTAGTTCTTCGTCCAGTGATCCACTCATTTTTATCAAATACTAAAAAATCAATAAATTCATTTGGTTTAGCACTAATAACTAATATACTACGTTGTACTAATAATTTTTGTTAGTTATTATTATATCAAAGTTTCACAACTCACGGGAACAACACCACATTGATGGATTATTATGCAATTTCTGGCATCCGACGATAGTGCACAAAGTGCTTTTGCAGCAGCTATGAAAGCATAAACACATTTTTACATTTAGAATTTTATTTCCATTTATTTCTTATATATTTCTCTCTTTCTCTTTGCAATGTATGTAATAAAAGTTTTATGTATGACAAAATTGTTGCGCGATTACATACCTCGATGAACCAATGGCTCACTGGACTGTAAATAAGAGCAAATGGGACTAACAGCTTTTCTCCGGCCGAATTCGCCACTGTTTCCTTCCAGCTTACAGCATTCCGCTATAGCATTCGCCAAACATCTTCGCAGCAAATCATTGTCTCCTCGAGGCTTCATACGAAAACAAAAAACTTTCAAAACTGTAGCTTAATTTTTAAACTGTACATTTAAACTATGTATTTTATGTACCGTTGGAGCGAGCCGAGCTAAGTATTCTACCACTCCATGATCCGTCATGATCGCCTGCAAGTAAAAGATAGTCGTTGTATTGTATTGTATACTCAATATACATAAATATTATGTTTTTATACACCATGTAAAAAGAGAAAGCGACAGGTGGTGGTTGTTTACTCGTATCAGGCATACCAAATTATCAATGTTAACAGCAATAGCCGCAACAGCATCTAAAGAAATAGTTAATTCGATTGATGTCTTATGGTAAATCATCGATTTGTATTCTACAGTGTATACAGTGTACATAAGTACACAATAAGTGCTAGATGCATATACGAGTACGAACATTGAGTGAAAAGAACTTACTTGCTACTGCTGCTTGTACTTCCACTACTTCCGACATTAATAAGTGAACTAATGCTTCAAGTCCTCCAACGTAATTTCGAATGTCGCCTGAATCCTGTAATTTATCACATCATGATGAATTGAATTACTTTTTATCTACCATGTATACATTTATTGATTATGTTATCCATGTATGTTTTTTATTGAAAAAGCTTACAATAATAATTATTATGCATACTATGGGCGGAAACATGAATGTAAAAAAATTACCACAGATTCGCAGATTGCACAAATGGACCAAGCAGCGGACGACTGTACCAGGAAACTTGGATGCTTGAGGAGGGACCAAATTAAACGAAACCCATCCTGTCGTTCCATTTCAAGTCGTGCCTCCTCATCTCGAGCTAATTCTGCTACAGTATTTGTAGCGTTCACTAGTAAATCCTGCAAAATAATATGATAATACATTTACATAAAATGAAAAGACTGGGATTCAAGACACAAGCAGTTCTTTCCCACCAAATACAGCCTAATTTTCATAATGTCATCTTACAGGATTTGAATAGGTCAATAGTCCAATAATGGGTGGAATAGCATTCGCCTTTTTAATTAGGACGCAATTCTCTTCGTCGGCTCGTAATATTTGCTCCAGAGCACCGGATACGTTCACTAATATTTCCTCAGGCTCTTCTTCCAACAGCGATGCAAGTAAGTCTACGAGCCCCCTTTCCAAATAATGCGGACATTTGCAAATGGAACTGGCACATTTCCATATCGCTCCAGAACACGCGGCAATTAATGGCTGTACATCAAATTTAAAATTTATTTTATATCAGTTTTTCCAATAACAATTTGCAATAATTTAGTACTATATCCTATTTGCTCACCTTGTTTTTTCTCAGTTCTGGATCTTGAATAATACAGATAAGCGGGTCAATGGCCCCAAGTCGAAAAACAGTTTCTCTCGACTCTTCGTCTTCGGCACACTAGTAAAATTTTGTATATTTTCATCGTTATTCAACAACTAAAATGAAGCGTAAGTTGCAAGTTTAGAATTTATTGGGTTTTACATTTTTACCATGTAGATAGCCTTTGCACAAAATTGGACTAATTCATGGCTGGGACTGATAATTTAGATTCACAAGAGACATTCAGTAAGTGAAAAGTCAAGACATGTGAGATAAAAATAGTGTACGTATCTATTTGTGCTGTTCGAAGGAGTAAGTAAAAGCAGATACCTTCGGAGGCACGAAACAAATTCTTCCAGGAGCCCTTCTTGTCGTATCGCCGTTCTGAATGTGGGCTAGAATTAAATGTATCCTTTTGACATTACACAATAAAATTTAGGCTTTCATAAAAATATAGACAATAAAAGTTACATTTATGCAACTGCTAAAATACCTGAGAAGCACATTCCTGCAAAATGCCCACCACGGGAATCACAACGCCAACATGCTTGGTTTTCATTAGTTTTGCCAACAGGGGAATAGCGCCAGCCCGGCGGATAGCATCTTTATTTTTGGTAGAATTCGCCAAAGACCAAAGGGCAAGCGCTCCACTCCGTGCCACGTCAAAGTCAGACTCGGTCCCCAAATCTTGATGTGTTTGTACCACCGTCTCAATGTCAAGCATGTCCACCTTCAATCAAAATTACATAATATGATACATACCAGGTTGAAAAAACTGACAAAAAGCTGTTAAGAATGAATTTTATTGTATCTTTTACCAGTTTTGCGATTCCATTGCTATTTCTCATGGCTCTTCGTGCTTTCTTTATCTTGCAAATATTCGAGACAGTTTCGGCCGTTAATAATTTTAGTTCTTTGGAAGGGTCGTTTAAGCATTCAATGAGTGTCTCAAGTCCCTGTAATTAGCATAAACAGGAATGATACAGCCAGCGTAAATAAGCTAAGTAATGCTGACACATACTTGTTATGCAGATGCTAATGATTACAATACGTAGAAAAAAACGATACAGTTCTACTCCAAATACTGACCTTCATGTTAAAAAGGCTGCGACTGATGTCTGGATCTGAGGTGATTTCCTTTATGACGAGAAGAGCAGCTCTCTTACACCGATTTTCCTCTGTCTCCAAAATATTGAGCAATACTTCCAGGCCGTTTGAATCCTTAATTGCTAATTGAACGTACTTGCTTCTCAGATCGAAATCTCGGAGGGAAGAGAGAGAAATTATAGTAGCCGTTGGATTTCCTGCCTAAACACAAGACAAATATCATATTATGTACACAGATTCACTACATATCTATGACTTTCTCCACTACAGCTCTAGGATTTATATAGCATAAAATTGATAGAGATATTGATAATTACTAACTTTAATGTATTTAATAAGTCGCTGAACAACCCAATATTCCTCCTGCAATCAAAAATATTAGAAGCATAATAAGTAGGACAGTTTTTGCTATTTAATGGCAGTTTAACTATACTGAAAGAAGAATAAAAGTTTTACATCAGGCGTCCCCGGCCTTTGCTGCCAGTCTTCCCCATCCGATTCCTCTGATGACTCTGCATCCGACGACAAGGCGATGACAGAACCACCCATTCTGGATTTGACCAAGGACACACGGGCCCCTGGTTTCGCCTTCCGGGTTGCACTAGAACGGTCATCATCTTCTGAAGTACCCTCCAACAATTGCTTAGATGTCTTCCTTCTTCCTCCTCCTCCTCTCCTCTCCCCTTGTTTGTTATCAAAGCTATCCGTCTTCCGGCTGTGACTACTCTCATTGTCAAGAATGGATTCTGAGTCGTCATTAAAGTCGTTCAGAAAACTGTCTTCGATTTCCTCCGCCTCCGTTTCTTCAGTCAAGTCTTCTCCATCCGGAAAGGACATAATTGCTGACGAATTTCGATCCCTATATTCTCAATACAATATCTATGTGTACTTTTTTTATGAAAATGAAATTTTACTCTACACACTGGAAACTGCCATTTGGAAATTATTGGTTCAAGCTAAATCAACAGAGATATGCAAAGAAAGTCAATGCACGCATTCTTACTTTCATGACTTTTCTCCGCTCAAACTATTGATCAAACTGAGGGAATGTCTTTCTCTTTGATTCACAATCCATCGCATGCTCCCTATCAGGTATACATATGTATGTAATTCCTTTCATTCCTTCACAGAGTCGTACTATGATGTGTGTATTGTGTGGGCCATGTTACACATGTAGAAAAATCGTTCCCTATATCATTGGAGTAGTTTATGTACCTATATAGATGTATCCGTAACCTTTCCTGTGTGGTTTTCTCCTTTTGATATGAATTTTTTGTCTGTAAAACACAATTCTAGTTTTCAAAATTCCTATGCAAATGTACTGCATAAAAGAGTAGCTATCTATGTATGTAATGTGAAATGCAGTATGGAGAAAACGGAACATAAATAGTGAGTGTGCAAGTGAATAAGGTTGAAGATGAGCTTTCACATTTCACATATCCATGTAAAATATTATTCGTCCGCTTATGCACCTTGCTCCTTCAAGTTCATTAGCAAGTCTCAGTTTCACTTCACGAAAATGTGCTGTACAAAATGGCATTATCCTAATAATATATCAAACCAAAAGCTGAATATACAATGATGAATAAAAACCTAATTGCGCCTACATTTTGATGCATTTCCCTCATTTATGTCATCATCAGGCGTACAGTATCCATTTTTTAAACACGTTGCTATATAATACATTAGCTTCTAGCTTTCCTGCAAGTTTATTAGCATTCTATAATATTTCGTAAGTAAATTAGTAATATAGGTATGCATACATATTATATGCATGTACTGATACAATGCACAAGGGAACTTTTCAACGTGAGATAGCAAGCATTTTAAATTGCGTATATTTAAAATTTAAAAATTATTTATGTAATCCAATGCATTGTATACAATTTTCTAAATGTCCTCCCAGTAGTTGAGTGGGCTGGAGCTGATCATAAAAGTTGCAGTAAGTATGTATATGTGATGAAGACAGAATAATGCTTGTACTTCTGTACAAAAACATGGAGAGAGACGCTGTTTTCCATTTGAAACAAAATTATCTTCGCAGCATGAGCACCGTAAAGACTGAGGGCTGACTTTTTTGATTTTTCAAAATATTGTAACTGTTGGGAGAAAACTGTGTGTTTGTGTGTGCAATAGCGGTTTCGACATTTTATACAGTTTTATAAGAAAAATTCATTTTGGTAAAGTGTTGCAGTGTTACATTGATAAATGTATTTTCACCGCGATTGTGAAGAATCAGACTCGATTCAACTTCAATTTTCGACTTTTAACCAACGACAAATGATTCAGCGATTGCTTGTGTGTAGTGTAAAGCTTGCAGCATTATAAGATATAAGATAAAAATATTATGTACGTATGTAGGCGTCAAAATGGAATTTAAAATGAAAGATGTGGAGTGTGAAATTAACTGTGTATTATACCAAGTCGACTTAATGCTATTGAAATCCAATCTTCATGAAGTTCATGAAGCCATCGATATATAGACCAATATACATAGAAATAAATGTACAGCTGATAATAATTAAAATGACGTAAATTACTTTTCAGAGCGAAATAAATTATACTTTGTGAAACTGTTCGTAAATATGTGTGTATTTATGTATCTCGCTCCGTTCTTTAAAAAATCGCCGTGTGCTAACTTATTGTATCCTTGAAAAATCGTTTTTCAACTTAATAGCAAATATTATTTTTCACCAAAAATGTACTTATGTATCTGTTTGACAGTATTTCCAGGAAAATTTTATTCTCCAGAAAATCTACAGAAATCTGATATTTTTGAAAAGTTTAAAGCATTTTCTTTTTTCAATCTCTGGAGTCCAAAGTCTAGACGCTCCGTGCATTATATTTTGTCCAAGAATAAAAAATAAATGAGACGCAAACAATTAAAGTGAAAGCATAGTCCAGTGAAAATAAGGGAAAAGTCGGAGGCGATTCTAATGAGAGCAGATCTGGATATCTTTCAATCAAACCTTTCGTCCGCGTTGACTCTACTATACTCATTTCCATCTACAGAAGTTTTGCATCTGTTGGTTACCTAAAAAAGAGAGGCGGTCGAACCTTTCACCTGAGAAAATGATGTAAAAGTCTCATAGCTTATATATGAAGGCCGATATAATATGCGCAATTGAAGATTATAATGAGCTTAGTTTAGTTGCGTAATAGACTTGTTTTTCACCGGAGCATTCAAGTTATTCTTCTGTTCTATTCTATTCGAATGGAATAATGTAATGATGAATGATGAATATGTCAACGTGATTGAGTTGGAGACTCAAGCCTACACACTACACACATTGTACATTGTACAAACAGGTCGGATATCAACTATTCAATTTCACATGATGTTTCGATTCTGCATTTTTTTGTGTAGAAAAAAATTGATTTGCATCGTTATTTTTTGCATAACAACATCACTACTCACTACTTTACTGTATAATGTGGTGTCACATATTGCATTATGGTATTCATAAAAATTGAGTTAATTGTTGACTAATTGATGGCAATGGTATAAAAAGCTGCACAGATTCTAAGTTTTTATCATTCCATCGAGAGATCGGGAGCAGGTTAGAAGGCTTAGAAAGTCTGGACACTGGAAGAAGCTGAAAATTCAACACAATAAATGTAATACAAAATCTCTTTTGCCATTATTTATCACTGATTTTGGCTTCAAAAAGCAAGTACTCAGGCAAAAAGCTCCATCTTAAGCGACTCCTTATCCATCGCGTTTTAATAAAAATAGTCAAAGATGGACACTGCTGTTTCAAACTACACCATGGTGACGAAACTTGACGCTGTGGACGAGGTGGTTTTTAAGACCCTTATATCTACGATCTTTGGAGTCATTTTGGGCACCTTTCTCACCAATCTCTACTTTTTCTGGAAACGGACGAAACCCTGGCCCGATAGTCAATTTTTTGTCCACTTTCCGATCGCTCAGAACGTAAGAATTCTCTTTTGTCCTTAAAATAATAAAATCTATCTATACATACATTATAAAAGTATGGATGCAAACAACTTGAGAAAAAAAATTAAAATTACTGTTCAATTATTGAAAAGTTCACGGAGTGTAAGATACAGAATTGATTTTTATTGCCTGTTACTTTCATTATACATAAAATTCAAAGAGGATGATAATATAATATTTTTGTGACTTAAACATGTTGTTTGATCATTTGAAATTTCAAGCGCTGCTTTTTTGACCACGGAAACCCATTTGCTCAAAAGGACGAAGAATTTCTTCCTCCTAAATATGAAAGCATTAAACAACCCGCTTCTACGATTTTATCGAATAATAACATTGGAGCTCCTCCAAAATTCTGAGTTCAACTGCACTCATTTAAAATTTATTGTAATATTATGCATTTTAGGTGTACTTTATAAACTGACCACAAGAGTCGTTCTCTCATTCCAGTAAACATCCGTTTTACAAATATGTATGTAGGTAGCGCGCAAAAGATCGTCGATTGAGGAATAGAAACTAATCTATTGTGATTTATACTGTCAACTCTGATACCTGAAATTTTGGTAACCTGGTAAAAACATACATACATGTAGAATGTACACATTACACATACACATTTCACTATCAAACTTTGGATAAAACTTTTCGATCGATGCTGTAAATACAAAATATTATGGGAAATAAAAAGTTCTTTGTTTGTCGTTTGTCGTCGCAATAACGGTCTCATATTCGGATCTCATGCTTGTGACTATGACCTATGTCACGGTCTCACATCGGTCATACATTCATAATTCATAACAATTTAAGGGCTCAAGGAGTAAAAAAAGAGGCAAGAGATGTTTCCTGCAGGAAACATCTCTCTCAAATATACTAAAATAAATGCCTTCTCATACACATAATTTGTTCATAATACAAACTTTGTGGATGCATAATATAATGGAGTCACACGCTCTTCTCTTCCTCCTTCCATTTTTGTCCGTTCTCTTTCAAGACAGTCAAGTCTGCATGTACATAATATGTGTATTGTATATCTGTATTGCTCATCTCTTACCTTTTCCTTTCATTTGCTTCCTCTAGAAATTTCACAGCAAAAGTCTGACAAGGAAAAGGTCTCCCACAAATCAAAACTTTGAATGAGGCATCATAGGAGGGAGAAAGTCTATTCTTTATTCTGAATGATCACTTTAACTTTAATAATAAAATGGTGCGTGTCCGCATTCTCCACGTAAGCAAGCATGCGTATATATATGGACCATGGCATCGACATCATGTTGGGCTCGAAACTGCTCGAGCTGCTCACATACTTACATATACGAAGATTATATGACACGGAAGAAAGCATGCAGTCAAAATCCACTAAATCTCGTCGTCAGTTATGAACCCAGTTAAAAAGAGTCAAAGTCGATAGATGAAGGATTAAAAATCCACACAGTCAATGGGATGAAAGGAGAACATTTGAACAAGCCTAAAAATTAAAGAAGCTACAAAATGAGGACTTGATTCATACAAAAAGACTCGTAAATACACAATAACACACATAGTAAGATGAAGAGCTTTTCCATAATATACTGACAGGCAAACTATCTATATGTATGGACATTGTACATGTATGCACTGTGAAAGAAAGAAGTATCTAGACCGTCAGTGAAAAGATGCCGACAAATAATGATGATGAGAACAGTAAAAATTTCTCCCAACATAATTTCTCTTGTCCTTCTTCAGTTATTTTCTACATTTTGGCTTGAATACAACTCGCATTGGTGTAATATAATACATACACATACATATGTATACCGATATAAGCAAAGCACAAACAGAATTCAATCTTATATTATTGTATTTTAAGTACAGCAAGAGCAAACAAACAGCCATAAAAGTATAAATAAATACATACTCAACGTTGTCCTATGCACACAGTGTATGTATGACGTATGTATTTTATTTGTACATTTTTACTCCATACTCGTGAAACTAATAAAAGCACCGTGAATAGGCTTATGGTATTATGGATATTTTACATGCGTATTTTTTGTTCACAAAACCAAGAATATGTCAAGATTACGTGTATCCTACGCCCCTAATAATATTATTGCTTTAGAGAGTTCCAAGTCTGCGTTTGCTTTACATACTTGTTATGTGTAATACTTACTAAAATTATACTACATAAGTTTCAATTTTTATGTAGAAAACGGAACCGCAACAAAATAATACTTTATGTAAGTATGTATAGTTACTCAGGTATTTTTATAATATACTTTGTCCAACGGCTGACAATGAGTGAAACTGAAAAAATTTCAATAAGATAGATATATTATTATTATTTGTATTTTTATGTGGGTATGCATGTTGTATTTTAGTATGCTTCCTGATTGCACTGCAACTGTAGATATGTATCTATAGATACATATATTATCATACTTGTAAGAAAGCAGAAAGCAGCATACATAATCAAGGGAAAGAATGTAAAGGTATTTTAAGAAGTGACTATAGATAGACGATATCTTACATAGATATTATTACGTTTGAAAAGGCAACATAATGAAAATACACACATGACCTCTCTATATAAAAGTCATAACTAATATATTATTTCTGAAAAAAGTAACTCCAGCCACCATGTCAAGCCAAAATAGTTAGAGAATGAGTTTGTTGTTGTTGTTGGCCTCCAATGTGTGTGTGTGTGAGAAGGGAAAGAGAAAAAGTATCATCATGCTTTTGTACCTTTTGTCCACATGTGATCTTCTCTCCATCTTCCTTGGGATTTTTATTTACTCTTCTTTCTCTCTCCGGTATTCTGCATCTCTGCATATTGCTGTTGTTCTGACAATGAGTCTGACCAATACACAACTCTTTGAGACTCTTTTGTGCTTGTTAGTTTTTGTCCTTCTCCATGCCCCATCCATACCCCATACTATACCATATAGCTCTACTCCTTCACTGGAATTCAAGTCTTTACATAAACAAATATAGAAATATTTATGTAGAATGATACTTTGAAACTTTTGAACTTCTTTCTTCTTTCCAAATTAAGCCTAAATATTATAACATTAGGTAATATGTATTAGGTAAATAATATAATAATATGCTTTCTAATATTTTCTCTTCAATTTTCACGTCATTTTTACTCTCCATTTGAACTCAAAATAAATCTTTGCTACACCATGATTTTTTTTTACAATCAAAGTTGAATTTATTATACACATTACACACACACTGTCTCGATTCTAATAATCATCTTCATGTATGTATAACAATATTACGAGTAAAAGGTAAGGGTGAAATGCAAGCAATTTTACATATCCATAAAACGGAGGGTTAAAAAAATAACCATCATATGGGTAAAGTTGACTAAAAGCAAAAGGTGTCAACGAGTATTCGATTAGTTTTAAAATCTTGTTTGAATTTTAATTAACATTTGTCTATATTTTCCCGCTAATGCATTTTACATTTTATTATATGGAGATACTGCATGGAGACTGTTTGTATTTTCTATTACAAAAATGGTTTATGATTGGAAAAGAATTGCATTGCTGTGTTATTACATATTAATATGTTTATGTATGTGTAAATAAATACAGTTGTATTGTGCATATTGTAGGTTGCCTATTGTATAGTAAAAGGAAATGGAAAGCTCTCAAGATTTACAGTTTACGAATATAGATATTTTACTTAAAGTTATATCAGTACACACCAGCACTGTTGTATTATAAATTATAACGTACAGTAAGTATATAAAAAAACTGTACTTTACTCTTTCTATCATCTTAACATATGTACAATGAAGAATGGAGGAAGAAAGAAAAGTTGAGAGGAAGAAAACTGCTGTGAAGTGGCTTCAATATATATTCACAAGTTAAGAATGTGTGTGTATTGTGTATGACGCATAGGTGCGTTTACATTATATCATATTATTATAAATTGTAGAACAGACAACAGACAGATATTATTATATCCTTATACTTACAATATGTATATCCGTATCCGTACATGTGAAAAAAGAGCCGTATTTATCTTTCCTACTTAAACCCTCTGTAATATTATTGTGAAGCTCTTGGTGCCTTATGGAATGAAAAACACAAAACACACATACCATATTATAGATAGGTACATGCATATTTAAGACAGAGACACACTCCACATAATATAAATAAATACGAAATATGAAAACTAAATATATTAAGAGTCCAAATTTGAATCCAAGGCATGTTTCTTTTCCTTTTTTTTCTTTTTTATCGCTTCAATCTCTTCATCTCATGATAGTTCATCTTCGTGGTTCATACTATGTTCAGATTGTGATTGTGAGTGAAGTCTGACGCGTTTGGATTCTTATCTGTGTATGATATCGCGTGGAGAAAAGCATTGTATAATATTATGTATTATTTTTTATATAACAAGTAATGGTTATGTGATTGTGACTTATGCATTAGGAATCATGTAGTACACGTTGGACTAGTTGTAACTGCACATACATATGTATGTGTGTGTGTACCTACTATGTGCATACAATGTGATGGAAACAAAAATACTCATCTCATCTCTCTCTCTCCTTTTCTCTTTTAATTTTCTCTGCCCCTCAAATGCCATAGTGTACCATCCTCAAGTCGAATTTTTATTTTGATTAGGAGGTTTAAGCTTTTCTTCATCTTTTTATATACTTGAGACTTAAAACTACGTATCTTAGAAAGCAATTAAAAATTACCTTCGAAATTATTCTTCTACTAAAAATACCTATTTCGAAATACTGTGTATATCATAGTATAGTGTATGTGGTATTATGACAAAAAATGGATATGAAGACATGTCATTTTAAAATGTTTTCTTTAATCATCTGGATGTATAAGATCCCAATAAATAAGCGCAACAAATAATAGTGTAAACACTGCTAGTACTTTTCCATAGGTTCTACTACTTTGATAATAGTCCAGTTCAATAATCAGAAGGCAACAGAGCAGCATTGCTTTGTTATAAACGGACAAATCCTGAAAAAACGAAAAATTATGAGATGAAAAAAGGCGACTTAATAGTGAATATCTCAGTCAATTTGAAACTTGAAATTAGCAGGAGTTGCTCATACGTGTGGCATAAATACAGTTCTCTCATCAATGTGGGCTATCTCTTGTGTTTTATTTCCATACGAAATCCCCGACAGAGATACTTTAAATTTTCGTCCACAAATCTGTGTCCACACTCCCCCACCTATAGTAATTTAAGCAATAATAATTGGAACTACATTTGGTTACTAAACTTGGGATAAAAATGAAAATAAAAAATTAAATCCCACCTGGTCCAATGACTCTCATTATGGTCGTTCTCTTGCTATCTTGGATATCATATTTAGGATACCAGCAGCTGTACTTTTGTATGATTCGTCCAACTATTTGCTCATTGCCGAG
>JAQIVE010005704.1:0-12495 GCA_034698285.1 Sminthurinus bimaculatus | reverse complement strand
AGCGCTTTTCCGAGTGCATACAGAGATAATTCAAGCATAAGTTTGTAATTATCTAACCACAGGAAAATAAAATGTGTTTTTCCTCGCCTTAATTTTCCTCATTAAAAACACACATACACATATTGTACGTTGTGTACTTATATTTATACGTATTGTCATAAATGCGGCAGGCTGACAAGATCCCGCGGTTTGAAGATAGAGGCGGGAATATTTACATGGTCGTGACACGCCAGAGATTTTCCTTCAAGATTAAGTGGGGACAAAATCCAAAGTGATTGCTTCGTGGCGTGAGCTCTGTTCTGTGTGTTGTAGTCCAAAACCCAGGGAGTATACATAAATACAGAGAAGACTAGCGTTTATTTGTGCGTCTTCTTGGGGGGAGCTGATCTGTGTTTAGTTGAGTCGAGTTGAGCTGAGCTGATTTGAGTTGCCACGAGTTGACTTGACTTGAGTTTAGTTGAGCTGAGTTGAATCGAGTGGAGTCAAGTGCTGTGAGTCTTCATCCCAACCTGATGTTGTCCATTCATTTATGTGTTGTGTATATTATGGTTGACTAAATTTGACTGGCTTCACTCTACTTTATTGCCCTGTATATATTGTACGTATGAATCCTGTGTGTCTGTGTATGCGCTTGTCTCTCAGAAAATGAGGGGGACGATGAGGAGTCTAAAGGCTTCTAATTAGAAACTCGAGTCAAGGAGGCGAGAAAGTGGCGGAGAAGAAAGGGTAGGAAGAAAAGGGTACAGAGCACGAGTACAAAGGACGAGCAAAGAAAGCAAAGAAAAGAAGAAGATATGGATAGCACAAAGGGTGGGATGGAATAGGGAAGTGAAAGGAATTTCTGTATATACAACTCAACTAACTACTCCTCGATGACTCTAGCTTTGGGTGTCTAGTATCTAGTGTTGTTCTAGTAGCTGTAGTTGGTGTTGGTGTAAAAGCCGGCCTGTTGACTTTCCACCTTGACTTTCTCCTTTGACTTTGTCTTTGTCTTGTCTCACTCCAGCTAAACGTCCTACAGGACATACAAAGTCACTCTTTTCCTAAGGATGAGTTTTACTCTGGCTCTGACTTTGACTTTGGCTCTGACTCGCGCTCGGAATCTGACGGCGTTAGACGAGACCATAACAGGGAAACCGGGAAACTCGAGAATTCCTCTAGTCCTATGCTAATTCCCCGGACTGTCACACTTAATTTACACACACTTCCCCTCCAGTCAAATGAAAACTCGCAACTGCTCTTTCCCTCCTCTCCGACTCTTTGGCGTTGGACTCTGTGACTTTCACTCTTGGTCTGAGCTGAAGCTTTCAGTTTCCCAATTCCACCTCCCAATCTTCAATATTCCTTGCCAGTGCAGTACTGTGAGCGATGCAATTTCATTCCAAATCGGCAATATGGTTCCCCCATTCTGTGCGTGTACATACTACATACATACAGAAGGGCTTATAAAATGGCACATCTCCATTTGAGTTAAACTGTGCACTGTGTGCTGTGTGTGTGGGAGGCGACACGCGCTTCCCGACGAGATCAACAAGACACGTATAATATACATGCCCATGTATATTATAAGCCCTCACATTTACACGTACCGCCGCCTCTGTTCGGGCACAAAGGAGTGGAATGGGAGAATAAGAATGAGCAGGAGGATAAAGATGACAATGAGAAGGGGAATGAAAAAGAAGCGGCTGAAAACGGCCTGTCTCCTTTTCCTTGTTTCTTGGCTAGGATTGGCTTCGTTCGGCGTGGCTTGACTTGTCTTCCCTTCCCTTGACTTGACTTGGCTTCGGTGTGTCACCCCAACACTTTGCAAATTATACAGTCAACGTAAGTAAAATTTACTCCTGTCGTTGTCGGCCCTGTCCCCAACGGCCCTCTCTGCATATTTCTATTCCATTCCTATTCCTATTTGTATTATTACTCGTATTCGGATTCTTATTCTTATTCTTAAGACCTTTCCACCATCTCGCCTTTTCTTTCCCCTCGTATTCCATGTACGTTTTCAACATTCCACGTTGTCAGTATGTATATTGTACATTGTACATGTACTAGTTGTGAATTCTCCGCTCCGTGCCGGCTTTTCCATTCTTACTTTCCACGTCCTCTTTATGAGCGGAATTTCCTGCACATTTGACGTTGGAATGGAGGCAATTTTCCGACAATTTTTTATTTTCATCTCCCAAGAAAGGACCTTAAACCTTAAACAGTCAGTCGACAGTTGACTTTGACTTTGTGCTTTACACAAATAATTACAACGCCGTCCAAAATTATATCCAGTTATGCTTTCCATTATACGGCCATTTCCTCATTTTCTCGGGGTTTACACTGGTAATTTGCATGTAACTGCAATGACATATACTCTGCGTGACCGAACATATCTTCCTACAGTCAAATTAATTGCGGGGATGCAACACACAACTTTTGTCTATGTACATGGGGAATGAACTAACCGTCGCTTGCATTTTACATTGCCGTTGTTATTGCTGTACGTTTTGACAATTTACTGCATTTTAAAAACTGACTGGTTCTTTTAAAGTAAAACAATTTAGATTTTTAAAGAAAATTACAAAAAAAGTAAAACAAAAGGCAAAAATATTTGTACAATAAAAAATAGTATGAAACTAGTTCCTGAATTAATTGCATAGACATGTTTATTAATTTTAAACCATAATTAAACGGTATTTACCTCCGGACTGTGTGCATGGATGGCCTGGAATCGATCGTCACTACTGTACGTCTGCAGTCCCACAGTTAGTAAATGATAGTCTTTTTCTGTGCGACGGATCCACGACACCTGAAACAACCAAGAAAAAAAATACATTAGCTTTTGTCCAAGCATTCTTCATTTTTCTACAAAATCCCATACTAACGCTTTATTTCACACTCTTGTCATCCTTTTAAAAAAATCTGAAACTTATTCCTATACCATATTTTATCTTCTATATACGCTACAACATACATCGGTTTTTACAAAACTGATGTGCGAAACACAAATTAAACCCCTTTTTGCACCCTTATTGTCTTTTTGTAAAAACTAGGCAGTTACTAGCCCGCCTTCTACTTCTTCTAGTTCCTCTTCAGCCTTCGCCTTCTTGCTAATCGAAAGCTGTTATCGCTGCCGTTTTCGTTGTCAATGTCGTTTTCGTTTTGGAAAACGTAACAGCCGGCGATTCTTCCTCCTCATATTGAATTAACTTGTGTATTGAAGTCTGCTCAATGTGCGTGTGTATACTGTTGCATGTGTATTATGTGCATGTGTTTGTGTCACGTATTTTTAGCCTGGGCCTGGTAGTGCGAAAGGAGTAACTAGTATTAGAGGCGGAGGGAAGAGGTTGAAAGCGGTTACCATCAGGGCTAGTGCAGTGTAAAAAAGGTAATATCGTCAGATCGGGTGGAGATCTCAGGTCTAATTTTAAAAACGGTGGCGGATGTGCGTGTGTCTCTTCGAATATCGTATAAACACCCAGTCTGCGACGAGGGAGACAACGACAGCGTGAAACAGAGACTGGGGAATAGTGAGTGCACATTGCACACATGTAAGTACATACACTTATGTATATAGACAGCTCGTCGGAGAAAGTACCAAACAAGGAGGGAAGTAAAAGTGAAAGCAAAAGCCAAAGAGAAAGCAAACGCAAGTGAAAGTGAAAGTGAGTGCGTGAGTCAAAGTGAGTGAGTTGAAGTTGAATGTTTCTCTCGTGACAATAAAAATAAAAGTAGTGGAGCATCCACGCGATGGAATATCAATCTCTTTCCTCTCATTCGCCGGCTTCTCTTTGCCTCTTTGCTTTCAAATCAAATGTGTGGATTTTCCTCCACATATACGTATGTAACGTTCTTCCTCACACAGTTTTTGCATCTCTTGTGCAAACACATGCACAAACAAAACATACATATATGCAAGCACGATATCAACATGTAGGTAAGTCACCCGGGTTTTTGCCGGCCGACAGCTCGTAACTCAACTGTTAGTTGGAATTCATCTACATACATAGCATGGTGACACATGTTCAACATTGCCTTGCCCTGCCTTGCTTTGTCGATTTAGCGTATTACTCGCATCTCTATTCCTTTTTCTCTACTATTCTGCATTGTATGTCTGTATGTATGCATGTAGATTGTAGATATCTGCTGCGGCCTTCGATTCTGACGATGACGATGACGATGAGTGGGAGCAGCCAGCGAACAACCTGCGAATTTATGAGTTTTTCCCAATTTTTCATACATCTAAGCATCTTTCTTGATTCTCTCGACTGGGCTTGTGCTCTGCTTTCTTTTTTCTCGGCCACTGTCGAGCCATATCTTCAATACGTCTTCTATGCAGTCATATAATATCATATCAGATGTGTGTCTCATTTTTTTCCAACTATTCAACAATACAGCCACCCACACACAGAGAAAATCTTGTTTTTATGAACCGTGTATAAAAAATCCAGACTGCTGTGTATTTCTAGTTTTATTCGTATTTGTATTTGTATTGGTATTAGTATTTGTGTTTGTGCTCTTATTTTTGCTCGTATTGTGTCTCATTTTTGCACACTGAGGACGAAAGTATATTGCCAAGATAGGATTGAAAAAATATTTGTTATCTAACTACAGTATGGTCTGGTCTGGTCTAGTCTGTTTCGGAGTCTTCACAATTTTTGCCTCCAACCGAGTTTTAAAGGGAAGAAAAGCGGGTTCGGAGAAAAGAGACGTATGGAGAAAAAAATGCAGAATCCTTGTGGATTGTGGATCCTGGATGTTGGATTCGTTGGAGTGGCCAAACCAATAACAAAGAGAAAAAAAAAAGAAAAGCTGCATGAAGCAAAAAATTTGAGGAAGAAACAACAAGATAGAGCCAGACAGTGTACAATGTACAATGTACAGTACAGCCTGCAATATTACACACGTTTATAAACTATACACAAACTGTATGGATAGAGCATCACCGTGTACTTTGTGAATCGTATAATGTACATCTGTACTGTACATGAAAAAAAGAAAGGCGGAAAGAATAGGGAGAGAAAGGAAGGCGAATCAAGTACAAATCGGTCTGTGGAGAGAAAAGTTGATAGTTATCATCTTGGTGGACATCGCTTATCCTGAACGAATAGGAAATATCAGCTTAGAATACACGTACAAAGGAAAAAGCGAAGGAAGGGAAGATGGGAGAGGGAAAGGAGCCAAAAGGGAAATGTGAAGTACATGTAGAATACTTATATGTATACACGGCTAGAAATGGACAGAGTGGAGAAAGCTGCAGGAAAATCTGCAGTTTTTTACAATATCATCAAGACAGAATAAGAGAGAGAGAGGCTGGAGTTTGGAGCGATAACCTTTGCCGAGTATCTGTATTTTTACAGTTAATACGGGATACATGCATGCAAACAGACTTTTCTCAATATTTCCAAGAAGAAGACTCGAGAAATGGAGACGATGTGTCATGGGTCCCTTTGGGTTCTTTTTCAGCTCTATCTAACTACTTACTTATATCCTTTTTTTAAGGAGGTTTGGCAATCATATGGCTTTTTGACCGTTAAAAGTTGATTTATGGCAGTATTTTGAGTCAATTTTACTGTTTTTATGCACAAAAAAAAGAAAAATCCTTCAAGTTTTTGTCTTTTAACATCATATAAATTCCAACTGAATTTTACAACTGCAAAAACCGATTTAAAAAGGTTCAAATTGCCAAAGGTAAAAAGTAATAATTACGTGGTTATTAAAGACGGTTTATTAAAGAATGTCAAACCTTTGCAATACCTGTAAGTATGTAAGCATTCACAAATCGGTTATACCTACGTCCATTCCATTTCAAATGAATGCATCATGATGTATCGCCCAAAGAGTCCAGATAAACACAAAGTTGGTCCGACAGAGCCG
This sequence comes from Sminthurinus bimaculatus, assembly GCA_034698285.1. Lineage (NCBI taxonomy): Eukaryota > Metazoa > Arthropoda > Collembola > Symphypleona > Katiannidae > Sminthurinus > Sminthurinus bimaculatus. Next base: position 6,636 of record JAQIVE010005704.1, on the reverse strand, counting down.
AAGCAGCAGAAAAACGAAGGACGACGGTATTTTTTATCCATACGGATTCTCCGAACTCTGGACGCATCTTACAAACTGCATACACGATACACGCGTGTATGTAGTATGTAGCATGTATGTATTTATATTGTACATGGTACAAAAAACCTTGAAAATCCAGCGTACGTGTATCTCTAGAAAATGATTCGAAATCACTGTGGAGTTTTTCAAGTCCCCAGTCAATTTAACATCAAATCTTTTCCATTTGATTTAATTTTTTCCCCTTCCTCCTCCAACGTTTTATTCAACTCTCCAAGCTCGAGTCCGGATCAACAATCCACGAACCAGCCACTTTATAAATACCCTACATACATGTCTGTATTATACGATACATTGGGGCTGAATACATACATGATACAGTGCATGCTCACACTACTCACCCTTATATCAGTAAACATCCGATTCTCTCCCTCTTCCCTCACAATCACGGTAATGGGTTCTCCGTTTTACATTACAGCCTCGCGTTCCCTGCTGCCGTCTGCCTCATCATCAGATTAGTTTATGCTTCAAGTTATGTATTTATAATGCCTGTATACTGCTCAAGCTACTTCTCAAGTTTATCTCTTTAAAGAGCTTTTTTTACCTTTCCCTTGAAGTTTTTTACACCCACACTTTTTACATTATTGGCATACCAAATCCGCGCCTACACTTTCCCCAATTTATTTATGACTGATACTGAGAAATCTTAACTTAACTTTACAACTTTTATTTGATCCTGTTATGTGAGCTTCTTGTTTTATTCGTATCAGTACCAACAATCAATAGAACACAAGGTACATTCCAGGTAAACATTCCGTTACATTATATTTAGTTATATCATCTTGTTAGCTGAACAACAGGTTATTAACTCTGGTGCGTGGGACAGTGATGATCAAAAAATACGCACAGCTATGTGGACGTTGTATAAAGGTACATGCCCGGTTTTACATTTTTACATATTTGTTGTAAATATTTTTTCTCTTTTTCTACTTGGCTAAATTTCATCTTTTGATCTTCATCTCTTTGTCACATCCTTAAACCACACGCCATTTCCCTAGTAGATCTGCAGAATATTCCTATATTTTTACGACCCTCTTTTGTCATTTTATTTTCATTTTTATTCATATTCACAGTAAGATTCCTCAACTTGATATATTCGTATTCACATTCGCGTTTTTTATATTATTACATTTTTCATACTACTTTACATTTCATCTCTTCATCCTTTCCTTAGACTTGGTAGATATCGATATTGAATTGAATATGAGCATCATCCTGTTATTCCGTAAAGGCAAGAGAGATTTTCCACTATTTCTAATAGTCTATACATATAATATGTATAATGTACGTATACATGTACATTTTTATATTGAAGTTATGTGTATGCACAAAACGCACATCAGTACATATAATGTGCCGCCTGGAGAAAATGAAAATGGAGATGGCAAACAGTACCGTGTGTGGAGTGCGGATGTGAACTGTGGATTTGAGTCTGACTTCAGCTTGAGCTCGATCTTGCCTCAAAATATTATATGCATAAAAATGACGACGATCATGATACCGTACTGATATTATGACGAATGTCTATACTGACTGCCGACTGCCGATTCTCGATGCACGATGGGGTGGACTTTTATACTTTTTTCATGCTGTTGTTTTTTTTTATTTGGGAAGGGACCTAAAATCTATCACAGTTTCGAAATTTTTGATTTCAACAGTACTGCTTTTGCTTGGGACTTCAGTCCAAGTTGAAACTTTAACGTTTTTAGCTTTATCAGCATTAGCTGTACAAAGTAAAACGTCCACCCTTTTGTAGATAATACGATATCATTATAACTGGAGAACTATTGGTATGTACATAATAATAATTTCATATAGCATAATATGCTGCCTTTTGCTGTCTCCTTTTCTCCTATTCTTCCTCTATATGTGTAATACGAGTACAAGACAAAATATTGAAAGTATTATGTGTAAGATTGGAGAAGGAAGATGGGATTTTTATTGGCAAACATGTACTGGAGAAGTTTGAAATGGAAATCGTGTCTCGTTTTTCTCCTGTGTATTCAAATATGAGCAGGTGAGTGTAGGATGTAGGAGTGTAGGAGTATAGACGAAGTATGCATTTACTTATGTGTATATGTGTGTGGCCGACAAAAGAACGATTTTACAATATATGGTTCAATTTGATTCGCATTTTCGCTTCGAAGGACTTTACACCTGGTGAATTTCTTGTTACGTTACAGCCACTCCATTGCGATGGCAAGCAGCAGCAGCAGTCCGCTTTCCCTTTCCGTTTCTTTTTCTTTGGTATGGAGAAAAGAAGGAGCAAAAGAATAATAAGAAAATTTGCACATATGTACACGTATCTATTTTTCTTATGAAAAAATGAACATTTTTTTACACACTTTACAGCGCAAGAAAAGCTATGTAAACGTCGGCATGTAGATAGTAGATACATATGAATATGTACCGAATTGTCTAGCCATTCTACCCTCTACCCATTGCACAGTGTCTTTTGATTTTCCTCCGCTTTTGCTAATGTGCATACAAATTGGTGCATGATCGCGCATAAAAATAACGAGGATATGGAGCTGCATGGTGTACTTTGCACTACGTACTAGTACTGTTTGACATGGTTTGGTATCGAACTGAACGAAATGGCTGACTGCATCGAATCGAACGATTGTGGAACGAGCCAAGGATCGGCCATTGGCAGAGGAAGAGAGAGATCAAATACAGTCGTGTGAAACAAAGGAAAGTTTTATTCGTTAAATGATTTTACATTCTTTTTTTCCAGCCTGCCAAAACTAAGGTTTGAAATTTTCCCTACATCATTGTTCAAATGTATTACAGCATTATTGTACTACCATGATTTATTTGTTTATCTCTCGTTTATTCAGCCTTCAGTCCATACACAAATAAGAGTCAAATCAGATGAAGCACGATTACTTAAAAACGATAGTTTTAATATAAATACATTATGAACAATGGAGTGACTCTTACTAACAGGGATTTTCTGGAAGAGTATAAACTGCATTTTAAGCCCAGAATCCGAATCCCAAAAATTTTATCGTGAAAATGGAAAAGTTGCTTTGAGATAAATATCTTTTCTCACTCCTCCTCCCGTTATTTAACTTTTGTATGATATGACGCAAACTTTTTTGTTTACCAAAAGTTGCTCGTATTTTGTACATTGAGTTGGCGTTGAGTTGAGAGTCGAGACGAGATGGAGATCTCCAATTTGCAGTCGCATACAATGCATTATGCACATATTCATGTAACTATGCATAGCAACATAATTTATAGCGAGCTGTTTAAGTTGAAAACCATCTTGTTTTAGGATCCATGCACTTTTGCTATTCATCTCTGCTACTATCTATGTGTGTATGTATGTTGGTACTCTCTTCTAGAATATATTTTGATTTGCTACAAGTTATGACACTATCAAACACATACATAGGTAAAATTTTCAAATGCTTGAAACTTGAAAGGAAGTTAAACTTACAACTTTTCCAGACATATTCTGCCGTATAAATATACATACATATTACATATCGTATGAGATGGAAACTTAACACTATCAACAGTTTGAATGTTCAAGGACATTGCCATGTCTTTGTACAGGTTTCACAAACTATTATTAGAAGCTCAGGCTTACCTAACCGCAGACTATTATACATAATATATATGTATGTTCTTTATGTTTTGTATTAAAAATAACGTTGTCAATAAAAGTTTTTGAACCAGCAACAAGCGCATGGATACTGTAAAGCAGACAAAAGTTGTCAAGTAAAGCGTGAGATAATTTACCACACGCTGTAAATGTAAGTTCTTTGAACTGTTCTATTCACAATAGTTAAAAGTTGATGGATAAAAGAAATTAAAATTGTGACTTACGGTGACGCCGTCGCCGGAGCCGCGGATGACGCAGGGGATGAGCGCATTGCTCCTAATTTGGGCGGTGATCTCGGTTGAGTTTTTTGTGACGAAGGGGCTGTAGGGTGGCTCTGTGGGGGGAGGATTGGTCGTCGTGGGACGAAAAACTATCGACGGTTCTTCGGACGAGGAAAGCGACGAATTTTCAGGGGAGGGAGACGTACTCAGGGACAAACTACTACTTAAATTACCTAAAGGGGGAGCTTGGGTGCTGGACAGCGACTCTAACTGAGGTAAAGGCGACATGGACATTTTACTCATAGAGGAAGGTGAGGATGAGGGTAAAAAGGAGCTGGAATGATTTTTCTCCTCTTTATTATTTCCGTCGTCGTACAGTTTTTCCTTGGTCAACGAGCTGATCGTCAATCCCGTGGGGAGTTGACCCAGGTCCAGGCCAATTGCCGTGACCATGGTGCTATTTGCATTTGTAGTTGCTGTAACTTTATTTGGATACGTAGTGGTTGAGACATGATTGCCGGTTGTGGGATAGGTTGCGTTGGATCCATTTACCGATCCTGTGCATAAAATATGCAAATAAATTGGTTAGGTACAAGTACAAGTTAAATTTCAACGTGAATAATTATCCTCATTATTTTTACGACGCAAATACATAAGTACACGAAATAAGGCTCAAAATTCAGCGTCATTTACCATTATTACGATCATTTATTTACCAAAGTCATGTTTTGCCTTGAAATTTATTTATAAGCCGCTACATTATTAAGTTACACGAACAATGACTTGCCGTCGGCATCAAAACCTTTGTAAACATTGGCATGCATTCTACACAGTGTACATTGAACTTTGTACAACACTCTTTTACAATACATGCGTGCATACAAAATAAATATGTATATGAGCGTCAGATGCTTTTGCTTTAGCCCTTCCATCATGTATGAAATTACGGGTATCACTGCGTATTAAATTAGGGGTGTGAATTTCCAAGAAGTTGACATTTCATGGTCCATTCTTAGCTTGAAAGTTTGTTTGCTGGCCTCAATTTCTAGTTACATTTCCAAGACTTGTTTTTGTTGTTCCTGCCGCGATGATGAAAGGTTGAGGACGCTTATATATAAGAGGGAAGAGGAACAGGAAATATCTACATAGTCAAAAGGCAAATTGTGGCACAGGGAAACAACGTGACTTGAAACACAAGTCAACAAGTCTCCAGTCTTCATGTATGTAATTACTCATCCATTTATGTATGCGTAGGTAGAAAGTTGGGCGAGCAGAAAAGCTTTCACAACACATGTTTCCTTCATGAAAATGCAAAATTTTGTTTGAATTTTTTAATATTGTATTTAAGCAAGTTTTGCGTATTTTCAAAAACGGAAGCTCATTGTTATAAAACATTCAAACAACTTTAATATCACCAGGCAATAATGTAGAGATGGATATAGTTGTGAAACTTACAAACGCATTTTTTAAATCAAAAGAAAAACTTTATAGTGACACAATTTTTGTGTCTACGTATTGTTAGCTTAGCGGTCGTTGACTTGACAATGCATACATATGTGTGTGTGTGTGTGGAGTGAGTTGTGACGAATTATGGTCGTTTCTCTGTCTGCCTGTCTCAAATTTCGGCTTCTGTATCCAAACACTGGTGAAGGCTTTACCACGAGAGCACAAGTAACTGTGCAGTGTAGGCAATCCACAGGAAAGTGTCAGGGAATTATCAGTCTTCAGGGTAAATCTAGATTCTCAATTATAGCTCGAGGTTCATGTATGCTATATACAGTATACAGATACAATAACTGCAGAGGTGTGACTTGTTACGAGGGAGAAAGGGGAGACGAAGGAATCAAATGAGGAGTGTCGCTTATTCTGCTTTCTCCATGTGTGCACACTCTTTTATACTTACACACGGTTTTGCGATACATACTCGCACATCACTCCTCCGGATCACTCTTCCCGAAACTCTGACTGCGATTGTATTAAATTACACTTTCGAACAGCAAAACAGCGCGTGAGAGAAAGCAGAAAGTCAAGAGTGAGCGTATAATTTATAAAAAAAAAATGCTCATAGTACAACCATACATAAGAGGTCTCTGCCTATGTAATAGATTGTCTCGATTTTTGCCTTCTTTAAAAATTTAGGCTCCCATGACATATCATTTATGGTTTCTATCATTTTATTATTTTGATGTATGTTTGTAGATGCAAAATTCCCAGAAAATTTTGGGGAAATTCCTAAGGGCCTACAGGTCGTATAACACTCTAAAATCGTACAGCAACCCAAAAATTTAGGAGGCGTTCTCGCCGTTTGTTGCAACAATTTTGAATCGATATTTTTTTAAATTGAAAAAGAAAAACTTTGAGCCCATGCAGTTGGAATTCCGAAACAAAACTGAAAAATGGATACAAGCTAACGTATCTAAAAATACAAGTATAAATACATGCATACATACATACATGGGTGTGTGACTTGACTTTTCTTTCCTTCAAAGAAGGCGATATTGAAGTTGCTGAAACGGAATAATTCACTCTTACTCTTGCCTCATTATTTTCTCACAGAAACTCCTGCTGTCGGGGCTCGTCTTACTCATTAAAGCCGTGACAAAGCTTTCCTTTCAATCCCATTTAGACTCCGCAGCATTGGCCCATGTACAGTTAGCAAAGTTGAACATCGTACGCACAATATTTTTCGCCGCGACCCCGACTTTCACCATGATGCCGCCAACT
>JAQIVE010005703.1:0-12499 GCA_034698285.1 Sminthurinus bimaculatus | reverse complement strand
ATATTATCTTGGTGTTTTCTTTTTGATTTACATAATTAACATCATAATAATTATTGATAACAGCTATTTTAATAGAACATGTTGTATATAATATGAAGTATATAACTGAAAATCTAGCTAAGTACATCTTTTCTTCTGGCCTTCATTAGACCAAATACATAAATAATTATACTCTAAATTATAATCTGAAACGTTTTTGGTTTTACATTAGAATAACTTGCACTAAAAATATGATTGAAAATAATAATATTGTATCTCTATTGAACATTTTACAGAATATTATATTATTATTACATTACTTTGTGAAAAAACAAAAAAAATCAACTTCTAGTTAATGATCAGTTAGCTGGCGTTAGCTCACCAGAGAGTTCATATAATGGAGTTTTTGGGTAATCATAACTCAAGCCTGCTGATAATGTCCTTGACTCTGTTGAGGAATGGAGCGAAATGAACCGAATTAGCCTCTTGCATGGCTTTCACTTCATTCATATACTTGTCAATGGTGTGTATATTGGGGGGTCTACAAATTCATGACAAATTAATGAAAACTTTACATTAATTATAATATCGACAAAAAATATAATTGAATTCAAATGCCATAAATAAAATTGATTAAGTATGGTACTAAGAAATAAATGTGAAATTTGAAATCGAGTACTTGATTGGACTGATTTGTTATACGAAAAAACGAATAATGATAATTATTTATTGAACCATAACGAGAATATATTCAATAATTATCCAGTAAGTTTTTTAACAACAAAAACAAAGAACAGTAATCTTGGAATAATAATGTTCTTATTTATCGAGTTTACTGAGTACTACATCAAAATTAACTTACTCATGAGTCCCGGGCAATGGAAGCGAAGCAAAGCTCGAGGCCAAGACACTTCGCAGTCGATTCAAATTTTGACTCAACATTTCATTTTGAAGCTTTTGCTGCCTCATTTCATGTTCCATTCTTTCAATCTCGGCTTGCATTTGCTCCACGTGCTTTTGTAGTGTTGAATTCTGTTCTTCACATTCAGCTACTGTTTTCCTTAGGGCTCTTAACTCCAATTCCCTTGCTACAAAAAAATAATGCCATAGACAAAACAATGTAATACGACTCTCCTCAACATATTATTGATATAGCTTAGCAGTATCATAATCTTAGAAGTTTAGTGTTTAGATGCTATAGTAATATGTGTATATGATTAGATGTATATGTAGTGTCATTAAACTTTTTACGCCTCCAAGTACGTGGACTATAATACAAAATACAACACAGGGCAATAATAAGAGACAAAACATGAAACCAAGATTTTTCAGTTGCAGAGTACCCGTGCTTCTATTCCCATTAGTTTCAAACTTGTTGCCATAATATATTATACTGATCTAACTTGTATTTTGCACTATAGTCCACGTAATTGTGGAATAATTAGTTAATTTTGGCGTTTGGTGACGGAACGGTCCAATGTAATGATTTTTTTAAAAACATTTCGAAAGTTATTACATTATGCTTTCGTTCGTCAAACTTATTCTAAGCATTTTTACCAGTTTCATGGCTTTTCTAGGGTGAACTCTGATTACTTTGCACTTTTGAAGCATTCAATGCTTCGACATTTCTACATATATTTTTTTTCAAACTACCATGAGTATTAATTATTTTTACATTTTATCTTATCTATACCATTTTTATATCTTGTCTTAAGTATATCTTATCTACACTTTATTTTTTATCATAGATCAACAGTTTTATCCACTATCATTTAACAAGGTAGGACTTTATACAATTTACAATTGGAACATAGTAAAAGTACTGAAGGGTCAACGATTCATCAAAACTATGAAATACATATAATATTCTATATTTCATTCTGAACAAGCCCTGAGTCATTTAACAGACATGAAGATACCGGAAATTTCCTAAAAATGATGAGGTAAATCATCATGGTTTATTCATAGTGGAACTCTATATTTTCTACATCTGTATACTATTCATAATACTTTGTACTTTTAAAAAACCTCTAAATCGGTGTTCGTTCATAAATAATGTATGCTACATACTAGGTCAATACTAGCCACCTTCAATTGAAGCAAGCTATGTATCGTGTGTAATAATAAAGCTTTCTCCCTGTACATGCGGACATATTCTGAAAAATTACTAAGTACTACATGACATACAAGCTTGCACTTTTTCCTATTTTATGCCTACTATATTTTTTCGTATGTTGAAAACACGTTATCTAACTTGACACAAATTCTCAATCCATGCTGGCTATATTCTGTTCTTATTTTGTACATGTTATATGCATTGTACATTATTCACCCCTCCTATAACTACTGATAACACGTGAGATTTCAGCCTTATCATATCATTGTACATTAATATTAGTTTTTATGCATGGATGAAGTATTGTATTTACTATGCATAAAGATGATAAGAACATGGAGAAAAGAGTCTGAAGAATTATCTTATCTCTCTCTCCACTAAATATACAATACCATGATTAGTATACAACGTGGACGTTTATACAGAGAGTGTATAAGCAGTATAGTTCCTCATACTATTATTAGTATTATTTTCAAAATAAAATATTACCCATGTTTCTATTACTATACATTACATGTTAGTATAAATTCACATGTAAGAGTAATACATGGAAATATAAATAATGGTAATAATAATTAAATAAATAGACACGTAAATCATCCTCACCTAAAAGCACATTGTTAATAATAATAATAATAATAAACAATAAATAAACGAGTAAAATGGTAAACATGTGTACATGAATAATGTGTATAGTGTATAGTGTCGCCGTTAATATAATATAACATTCCATTCACACACATTAAACACTAAAAAATATGTAACTAATAAAATATGACCATTTTTTAATTTTTGTTACAACAAAAGTAGTTGCATGAGATAGCAATGAACGTGTTATTATTCATCATGTATACATATATTTTATGCTATTGTATAATCATATCATAATATAAAAAAGAGGAGCAAAAACGAACCTTTGTTATGATCGAGAAATTCTTCTGTAAAAATGGGTATTTCCATGCCAGAATCATGATTTAAGTGACCCGGTCGATTCATCATATTCATTGCTGAGGTTCCAGCTACCCCCATATGACCAAAAGAACTATTACCGGACCCTGATATGTTCATGTCCAGCGGGCTGCTTTGCTGACCTGAATGATTTCCCATATTTTTCTTTTTTCTCTTATTCATCGTTTTGTACGACTCAGTCTTCTTATACGCGCTCATTTCTCGCTCATAATTTTGTTTATCTGCTTCTGCACTATCAAGGTATTTCTGTTGACAAAAGAATAATATTTATTACAAATAAATAACAATAATAATTCAAACTGCATATATAACTCAAAATTAGTTTTTAAACAAATTCATAAACCCTTGTTTGCTTAAGCTTGTGTTTAACCATTCTTACATAATAACCCAATTTTATATTACAAATACATTTGTATTTACTTAATATTACAATATATATACAATTATTTTCTAGTTCATATTTACCAACCAACAAAGAGAATCAAAATGCTATTCTTCAAAAACATCAAATGTCATTTAATATCTCTTTGTCCTCTTGTTGCATAGATCTAAGTTCGTACTGTTTTTATAAACTATATAAAGTATAAAAACTACATTGTATAAATATTCCTAAAATACAACACCCCGTTATTTCATTTTCAGATTACCTTCTCTTGTGTAATGTATGAAAAGCAGTTCCTGAACTTGTAAGCTGTTAACTATTTCTACTTGGAAATCAGAAAGCTACTTAATTGATTGAGAATTGAGAAATTTTTTTAAAAAGAAACTATGCTATAATTGTTCAAAATCTTCAAATAGTTTTCAATGTTTCCCTTTACTTTCATGAAAAAATTCTTGTTCAATCGTGACACAAAACGAAAAGAAATTCACACTGACATTTTAGTCAAAAAGCAGTTCAAGTATTTATGCAAAAAAAGGGCATGTTACGACTTGTCCGTAGTCCGTAGTTGCAAAGGGAGCCTTTCAATTTGTATCTGGCTCCTTATAGGCTCCCCAAGGACTCACGTGGATTTTTCCACATTCCAGAAATACATACAATGGGATTTTTTTTTTCGTTATAATTTTCAGCAATGCTACAAATTATTATTTGACTATTATTTCTCTATATAGGTTGAACATTCTACAATAGCATATTGTTATTGTTAATATATAAGGAAACCTTTTACGATACACAGATAACAATGTCAACAACAATACAAATTCTTGGTGTTGTTTGGTTTGAATCTTTTGACTGAATTAGTTTTTTTCTCTATAAACAAAAAATCTTTATTATTATACGCTGTAGTTAACTGTTTAATTTACGATTTCCAAATTGAATTCAAAAACTTAAAGCTTTTTTGCGAGTTGTAATAATATGTTCTCATTTCTCAACCTTTCAATGCTTGACCAAGGTAAAGTCCCGAATACTACAGCAACAGGGGCTTTTATGTTCTACCTTGGGGTGAATTACTATTGCAAATGTTATTATAACATTAAAACAGTTCTTCATTTGAATTCATGTGTACATGTATTCCTACATAATATTATGCATATTGTATGTATACATTTGAATGTAAACCATGCGTTAACTTTTCATTAATCTTTCTCAACGAAATAGATATTCTCCCTAATCACAATTACCAAAAGGATGATAATATATTATTATTGCTATAATTAAAAAACTTAAACAATATTATTAAATAAATGTTTTTACTTGTTTGATGTCACGATCCATATTGTTCCATTCTTGTGCCAACTGCCGAATAATCTCATAAAAAGGCATCTCCGGATACATTGATCGCAACTGGTCACGCCGTTCCCTCATGTACACATAGTAGCCTATAATTGTTGTAAAAGAAATTCCGTTTTTATTATAAACATCACGGTCCTTTTCATCACATAATATTATCAATAATAGTTTCTAGTTTCTACTAAAAATGGCATTTTTTTTCGTACATGTTTGCGATAGACCCTACAAATATTACAGCAAAATAATCGGGCTAAGTAAAATATGCAGTTGCTTTTGTATAAAATACCTGAGAATCGACGCTGCTTAGGTGCGTTCGGATCAGGCTTTTTGTACACTTTCTTTTTGGGCCATGATTTTTTATTTGAATTTTTACTAGGCGTGTTGGGACCTTCATTCCCACTTCCTGCTCCATGACCTGTCATACCCGAAGTGCTTTCACCGCCGCTATTACTGCCTTGATTTGAATTTGTCCCCTGTCCTGAAACTCCACTGGTACCTGGATTGCCACTTTGATTTTGTCCCTGCTGTTGTTGCTGTTGTTGAGGTTGAGGATGGGCTGGTGGAGGTTGTTGTTGTTGTGGCATTCCACCTCCTATTTATTTACAACCATAACAGTTAATTTCAACATAATTTTGTTCAAATAATGTTAGTTTCAAATAAACGTAAAATAATATTTATTTACTGATATTTAAAAAACAAATACCTTCACTATGATGAGGTGGTCCTCCTCCGGAGTGTTGTGGTGGTGGTGGGGGCATCATTGTCTGTAAAAAGTTATATTTATATTGCATATAAATATTTATGTCATTGGTGGTCAAAGTTTGCTGACTTCAAATAAAACCAAGAGTATTACAATAATATGTATAATAATATGTAGTAGGTTAGAAGTTACCGGTGGTAAATATGGCTGATGATAGCCATTCGGATTCATTGACATGTCCATTATTGGTGGACCATTTATGTTCATAATGTCCCGAATAGTAACTGCTCCCCTCGGTCTGAAAAGTTATCAATGAAATCAAAAATATTAATTCAAGACCATTATTTACTACAATTTTACAATTTTCATCATTGTGTATAATCGTAGAATCATTTCGACTGCAGGCTTAAATACTTTAAAGCGGTTATCAGTTATATGTTATATAACGTATTTGTATTTATATATAACGAAAATGACGGCGGACATTCTTTCGTCTTTGAGAACTTTGGATTTAAATTATTTAACACATACTTAATGTGAAAATAAAGTATAAAAGGAGCTGCAAGTCAACTTGATAACAACAATAATGATGATGAAATAATTAATGGGGGTTAATCCATTATCCTCCGATTGTTAGTTTACAGCGTGTTGTGTGTGTGTGCTTATACTGCTTACAACTTTTGTTTTCTAGCAAATGTTAAGTATGAACTAGTAGCTTATACCTAAGTAACAAGTAGTTGTAAAACTATTAGGTAAGGGTAGGAATTCTCAATTTTCACAAGGAGAATATTGAAATAGAATAAGTGAGATAAGTATAAATACTTAAACTTAATGTGTTATCAGAAAATATATTTTGTGCTTATACATTTTACACTGCACATATAAAATTTGATGACTGGACTTTAGTTTTTAAAAAATTAAAATTTTATATAGCAACGGAAGTGAAAAAAAGACCACAAGAAGAATCAGAAATCAGAAACCAGAAGACAGAAGACGATGAAACATGATGATGAATCTCCGATTTGCAAAATTGCTGCAAAAATAGTAGCGCGTAAATATTGCAAGCATGTATAAGTTGGTTGAAAGAATCTGATCGCATGTACTTTTAATATGTTTGATACTCTGTAGGTACTCTGTATAATATATAATGTACATGAATTTCGTGCCTCATTCAATAAGTATTATTGCAGTATTGCATGGATCAAAAAATGTAAACAAACCTTCTCTATATAGTGTGTGTAGTGTGTAAACACGTAAGTATAATGTAAAATTGAATGTATTTGTGTGAGTGTGTGTGTATGGGAGTGTGTGAGCGAGAGAGGGGAAGAAAAAAGATGTGCAGATAATAATATTGTTAGTACAGGGTGGCAAGTTGATACAAATTTATAAAGTCTAATTGCCTGGTGATTTAAGCCATTCATGAAAGGAGCTCCCTGCATTTATTTTGCACTTTTCTTAATTTCTGTTTGCTTACAGGGAAACTTTTGGGACATTTTTGATGAATGGTATTTTTTGTACATATAGTTTCAGCAGTCAGTTCTGTGGCAGTCATTCATTTACTTCTACATAATTGTAAGTAACGTTTTTTTGAATTCGAATTGATTGAATGGCTTTTGTTCATATCCATTTAAATCTTCTTGGAAATTCTTTTTGTCTTTGGATCGCAAAAGTTCAAAAAAATGATAGAATACAACATGTAGTATAAAGCCTCATTACACTATATATTGTATTACAATGCCCATTCATTTTGTTGGTAGTTGGTAGACTTGAAAACTTCCAAATCTCTGCATAATAGGATACTTGTCCATCAAAATGAAGATGATCTTTCAAGTCTGTATTTGTTTGAAAATTAAGTTTCCAAAAATGTTCCTTGCCACCCTGCACACATAATACCTTTGAATGAAAAAACTACTGGAAATACTTAGGGACTATAACATATAATGCTAGTATTTATTAGTGCGATCGTCCTCCGCGTATATTTGATGCGCGGTTATCTTAGTTTACATGCATACATATTTTCTAATCATTATTAATATGGTTGAAATACATATGCTACGTATGTCTAAAAATGTTCAATTAAATCATAATAATGTTGTCAAGAGCAATAATATAATCTAGCTATATATATATAAAATGTACATTACTTATGTTGTAACATGTACTACATATATTCCCTTATGTAACTCGGGCACATGTTACATTTTCAAATTTGTTAATTATTCGAATATAATAAAACAAACTACATAATATTTTCAAAGTTATGTATTATATACAAAAATGTACATATGGTTATATCCCTTGAATATAAAATCCTTTTAATGCAATCTATGTATATAGTTCATAATAGTATAGAGGAGATAGCGCGAGCAAATGATACCACATGCAAATATAATGCGTAGTTTGTAGTTGTAGCAGTCTTCGAATGCTTTTTAATGAGTGAGACTATTGAATCATATGAGATATTACTATATACTATTATTATTATTTACTATTACTTATACATGTTTACAAAAAATATACTACTATTGCCACTACTACTATTACTATTACTACTATTATTGCTACTACAAAACTGAACAACGTGTAAATAGTAAATAAAAGGAAAAAGATCAAAACAACGAATATAATAATATAGTACATAAGCGCACACACACACATACACATAAGTATTTAACTTGAGGATGATGTTGTTCCTGATGATAGTATATCAAATAATAATAATAACAATAATAGTACATATATATTAAGTAAAGTTTTGAGTGAATGAAAGAGAGAGAGAGAAAGAGAGGGAGAGAAAACTTTTCATGTGGCCAAAATATACTTGCTTTTGTTACGATTAAAACTTATTTGAGATTCTTACCTCGAGGAGAACTCTGTTGAATAAATTCCTTTCTACCTACTGTTTTTGATAGAAATTACTATTCACTTAAATACTTATGCACACGTTGTTTATTAGTGAGATAAGTTCAATATTTTATTACAGTTGAAAAGCCCTTTTGATTCCTTTAGTTTGTGTTTGTTGTATACTTGTATTTATAAGTATATATTATCTCGTGTGTCACACAAATAAATAAACAAATAAATAAATATAGATCGAATCAAAAAAGTTTATTTTCACTTTTTTTCTGTCCTTTCGGTATTTATAAACAGGAGGGAGATTATCTTGATTGTTATCCTTTTTTTTAATTTTTAAGTCTTTCTCTCCCTTTCTCCTTCTTTCTCTTGTCCCTTTCTCTTCTTCTTCTTCTTCTTGCTCCTTTTAATTAACTCTTTCGCGCACACACACAACAATATTATAGTAGTAATACATACACTTACACTTGATCACTTTGTGTTTTCGTTTGTTGTCGTCAAAATTTGTGGATTCGATAAAGTTATCACATTTACTAATAAATTAAATTAAAAATAATTTGGATTCAATCTATTATTGATTATATATATATACGTAGATGTATATACATATGTATATAAGGTCTCTCAACAATAGGAAAAAAGGGGGAAAACAAAAAGATTTTCTTTGGTTTTATTATACTGTGTTATGGTGTGATAATGATAATGATGCAGTCCAAGTTCAACACTTTTCTTCTTCGCTTAATATTGTGCTCTTCTATATAATAATAATATATATATAATCTGCTTCTATTATTATGATTATTATTATATATTATATGAATTGGGTTCCTGTACTACACATATACAGAAGACGATCGTATTAGTTGTTGTCGTAGTCGTCGTCGTCTCCTTCTTGATTGTAAAATAACTATGATTATTATTTTGTTATGATTCGCTAGTGTTGTTGTGGCGTCTTCATCCATCAGCCGAAGCCAATGAAGGAACTTGCCATTGAACTCTTGTGATCAATTTTTCGTCTGTTTTTTATTCTTTTTTTCTTCCTTCGTTCTTTTAACCGAGTCGGTATAGGTTTAGTTTATAATACAACAGAAGAAAAAGAAGAAGTAGGAAGGAAGGAAGCACACACACACATACGCACACACACAGAAAACTCTCAATCAGTGATTTTTTAAGAGAATTCCAAAAAAAATCCTCTCCTATGACTTTTTATTATTATATAAATTATAAGTTTTTTTACTTTTACAGATTTGAATTGAATAGGAGTACGAAAGAGATTTATAGTGTTGTTATGATTATAATATAATGTATGTTGTTGGTCGTCGTCTGTATATTTTGTAATAATAAAAAGGACTATATAACAGTGAAGCAAAGAGGTATACCAACCGAGTTTGAAGAGAAATTATTATGGAGTATGGGTGTAGTTTAGTTTGTGTGTGTTTGATATTAGGGGAACAGCATAGTCCCTTCAAAAAAGCGTCTCTTTCTGAATATATCAAAGCACACATACGCATAGACACTCATAGGACAGTATGTACGTATATATGTATATTGGGGGATGTATAATACATAGTATATGTTATGTACTTGGCTGGTTTTGTTGGATTTCCATAGAGGAATAGCATTAGCAGCCGTAGTTGTTGTCTCTCTCTCTCTCCCACATATAATACATACATATTATTGGTAGAAATGCCTCGTCGTCCTCGTCGTTGTCGTTATACATACATACTATACAGCATTAAGTATTAGTTATAGAATTCTAAAAGTAAGTACCTGTATCCATCCAACCAACGTACTCTTCTATATATCTAACACGTCCAACCATTTACTCAATATATATAACTAAGGCTTTGATGCTCTCTCTCTCCCTTACCCTCTCTCTCTCTCTCTCTGAAAAAGCTAGCTGAGGAAGAAGAAGAAACATGGCATATACATAAGTGTATGTATAAAATATAAAATAATATTATGTATAATATATTCTGAACATACACACCATACATCCATTTAGTACATATTGGAAGCTCATACATACATACATATATACAAACATGCTACATACTTATATACATACATATATGTATGCAAACACGAACTGTGTTTATGGCGTATATAAATGTAGATTATACATACATACACGTATATGTAATATGTATAGTATAGTATGTGTGTGTGCAGATATGTATGTATGGTGTGACGAGTTGGTCCCTTCTTGTTCGTTGGTCGTACATAAAGTTTACCTTAGAATGTTTAGGTCTGGTTTCGTCCTCTTTTTCTCTGTTCATTGATCGAATATACTTTATTTTACTAAGAGCAAGAGCAAAACGCGAAGCTCGCGAGGAGGTGGAAAGGAAAGGGGGTTATATAGCACTAGCTCAGGCTTATACCAAAGTGGAAAGGGAGGTTCACGCGGCGTGAATCATGCGTTCTTTTCCCGCTAACAGTTGAATTCTTTTGTCTTTTGTTCTCCCTCTTAACCATAGCCTAAAAAGGGAGGTTCCTTAGAGCCCAGGCAACGTTCATAATGTCGTACAACCGTCCAAATATGCAACCCCTTCTCATTTCCCGACTCCATCCCAGTCTCAGCCACACACTGTCTGTCCTATCTAAAGGATACAAGTAGGAATTTTATCTACAAAAATTTATTTTTTGAACATCATTATCCGTGTAAAATTGTTGATGATTTACAAGCATCTGGTGAAAGCACAGGGAAGATTTTCCAAAAAGTTTAGAATTTTCCTCCATCCCAAAACTTGCAAGTTATCACCGTAAAAAGGTAGAAAAAACTCATTCAAAAAATGTGCAAACTTGCCCAAAACAGGGTAAAATGGCCCAAAACTTGCAAGTTTTTGCAAGGGCGGGCAAAATGTGGTGGGGTTTTTATGTGTACGAAAGTATGTACGGGTATTGACGGCACAACTTGGTTTCGGGTCTACAGTCCACGGAACCTGGCTTTTCAAGCTACACACACACTCTCTCAACTAACCAAGTATGTATATGTATGATGTATATGTATGTATATTATGTATGTACGAGCATAGTTCTTCCTCCTGTGCTTTCTCCCTCCATCATATAGTTACTTTATTTTTTGAGGGGTACTCTGAGACAAAACCTTTGAAGCTAATCTTTGGAAACTCTCCGTATCTCTAATACTCAAGCTGCATATATATGTACATATTATTCACGTATGTATGTATACATATGTATGCATGTACATGTATATTGTATATATGAGCAAGTATGTACGTACTAGAAGCATGGAGCAGAAGAAGAAGTAGAATACAGAAAAGGATGATGATGTGAGATCCCCCCTCCTTTTTCACTCATAAAATACAAGAAGTCTTCTCTCTGATGCCCTTTTTAACTGATGGTATATACGCATACGCACAAATGCGTTTGTTGTGTGAGTTTGAGTAGTCAAGTACACTCCCTTGTTGGCTCGCTTCCCTTTGCTTCTCTCTCTCTCTCTTTTCTATAGCATCCATCTAAGACAAGAAGAAACCTGGAATTTTCAAGCTTTGAAAATGCGACTCCATACTGGTTATAGATATACATATATATTCACATGTACATAAATGAAACAGAGTATGCACACACATACACACTCACACTCACACAAACACATAAGTGATAAAAATGAAGCTTACAAAAAAATAACTGGGCACCTGTGCATATTCTCTCTCTCTCTCTCTCCTTTTCTCTTGTTTCTTTCTTTTCCCTCTCTCGTGTGTCCTCCGATGAATGTTGTGATTGTTTGCCTACCAGTTTATGTAGGTATGCATTAAATGTCTGTCTCAACAACAACATACAGGAAAATACAGTGAAACTTTGACATGAAACCTTTTCCCAACATTTTCCTCATCCCAAAACACCTTAAAAATATACAATTATGACGGTTATTGAAGGCTCAACCATAATTTCATGAATTAAAAGAATTTGTCTCAATTACGCCTCCCTTTCTCACCTTCCGCCATATTGTATTGTAATTTTCTTTTTTGCAAACGCATACCGTGATTTTTTTTTTCAAAATGTAACTACGAAGTTTGTTTTAAATGTAAAAATTGTAAACTCGTAGTTATCTGTCTGAGGTCAAAAAACACACGATACATTGTGCTCAAGTACAATACACATTCAGATGAAGCAGTATATAAGTAAGCAG
>JAQIVE010005702.1:0-12500 GCA_034698285.1 Sminthurinus bimaculatus | reverse complement strand
AGCTGAATTTGGCAAGGAAGATTAAAAAGGATGCCAAAGGTATTAAAATATATAGCACAAAACAACAACAATATTGTATATTGGATAGTACATGTCAAATATATTTGTATGAAAAGGAATTTAATAATTATTGAGAACATCGTTGTTATTCAATTCAATTTCAATAGGCGAATCATCAAATGGAGTTCAACCTTCTACCAGCGGCCCACTTAATAATGGTCCAGCATCACTTTATCCAGATTATCTTGCTCCCATTTTAGGAGTAATCAAACCCGAAGCAAAAGTAAAGACGCCAAAACCCAAGAAGGTTGCCCCAAAGGTTAAACTACCAAAACCTCCAAAAGTAGTTATTCCAACCACTACGGCAAGTACTACCACTACTGAAGGCGAAACTGGCACTACCGTCAAACCAGCAGGTACTCCACGAACAAAAAGTCAAGTTCAGCGATCATCAGCTCCCAAGGCAACCAAGGGAGGTAAAGGTTCCAAGGCAAATGGAACTCCAAAGGGATCACGACGAAATTCGATCAAACAGGCAGCTACCGTGGAAGGTGGTGTCGGATCTGACTTTGTTGTAGGTGGAGGAATTTCAAAAAATTTGGAAGACTTAAAAATTTTGAGTCCTGCTCAAACACCATCAAGGAAGAGAAAAAGTGTCGCTTCGGCAGCTGTGTCCTCAACAACAACTAACATTTCAGGCTTTGATCCCAAAACTTCCTTGTTTGGATATCGCACGTCCCCTAATTTAAAGTCGATCAGCTTTGCTGAAGCTCGACGGCGACTTGAGAGCGCATCCAAATCCTTCAGTTTTATAAGTCAAGCCGTCAAGCCAAATAAATTTAACTTTGATGGTATGTTCACTATAAGTACAACTATTATTATTATTGTTGCCAAATAGTTTCACAAGTTTTAGCTTTCTTTCATAATAAAAAAAAGAATAAATGAAAGAGTTTCTATTTTCATTTGAAAAAGGAGAATGCTTCTACGAAGGATGTACCACCCCGGGTGAATTCGGTCTTTGCACCAGAAAGGTAAAGCTATACTATACTTTTTTTACTAATTTGAGGAATTACAATTTTCAGATTAACATTTAGAATTCAATATTATTAATTTTTCGACTCTATCTGTGTTATCAGGTGCGACCAAAGGGTAATGGATTTATTTGCACCGCTCGACACGAAAATCCTACATATGTTAAAGTCCCACGAATTAGGGTACGTTGGAAATAATATTATGATTAATTATAATTTGGTTTAAAATGGTTCGATGGCAATGAAAAGTTTTTAATTTATAATATCTTTTTACTTTAATATCTTTTAGGGAACATTCCATGATGGCACAGAGGAAATGGATATACTCTTAACGAAGAGCAGTGTAGAAATTTTGGCCGGAAAAAGTTCGGATGAACTAGCAAAAATGGGAGATTCAGAGTTTCGTCAGTTGATTCAAAATACATGTGGAAAAGAGGTAAGCAAAACAATTATGGAAACATGCCAATATAATGTCATCTTGTATTTAAACAATGCACATACATATCAGCTCGTGCCGTGCTGAGTTTAATGACATCAGCATTCTTACCAAATTAAAATTCGTGATTTTCAGTTGTCTCTACAAGTAGATGCTGTCAAAACTCTTCAGGTGAGTTAATATTTAATTTTTTGAATGTATTATGTAGCTGTAATAATTAAGTCATGTAATAACTAAGTGAGCAATGTATTTAACTGTAATTGATGAAAAGGAAGTTCTGCCTTATTCACATGCATTTAATTCATTTTTGAAACCATACAGAAAGACTTGAAGAAAAATAATGGCCAAATCTGGAGTCTGAATGGCATCGTACTCGTTGGAGAAGGCGTTCCACCAGGTAAAAAACAACGAGGATAAAAAGTAACGCTTTTGACCGCTTCTGTGTGTGAGTGTAATTGCGACGGACGAAGTTACATGATAGTTTGGTAATAATATTAAATATCTATTGTATTAATAATATCATAACATTAATATTATGAAACAAAAAAGAAATGATTATCTCTAGCCTTTTTATTGACGAAGTACTACTAAATACAAACTGTCCTTAACTTTAGTATTGTACTTTACTTTCTCATCTGCAATGAAAGTATAGCTACGAAAATATGATAAGGCGTATTTTACAAAATATATATAAAATATACGATCTAGAATTAAATTTTAAAAAGAATATTAGTGTATAATAATAAGTAATTGTTGTTATTACACAAATTTTTAACTTGAAAGTTACAAAATACATACATATAGTATAGTATATATATGTCTATTATATACTGGTGTATAAAATTAAATTTTATTTAAAAATCACTTAACTGCCTTATATAAAACACTGCATATAATACATAAAGCAGTATTTCCAAGTATATTGTTATTCTATTATAATGATGATGGAAGTAGATCTGTTGTGTGTAACAGATTTAGAACTTTCGTTGACTGGTATATCTCTGTGTGTAACCAAACCAATGTGACGTTATTAAATATTACAGCTCTTTCATCCAAGACTAGAGTTTAATTCGTTAAAATGTCATATACATTCAAATTACCTAAGTAATAATAATATAGTATCGTGCCTTTCAAATATTATTATATCTTGCTTACTGTTATCCGTTTACCTACATATTTAGATGATGTTAAATTTTTAATGTAATATTTCTAGATTAGGAATAAGTCCTCTGAACAAACAAAAGCACACACACAGGGTTTTCAGAAATCTTCTTCCTTTTTTAGAAAAGAACAATCGTAAATAATAGTTTATGAAGTGTAAATAAGACAAGCCTTGTCAGAAGTTTACTCTTATGCTCATAGGTCTTGTAAGTATAACAGCTGACAGTTAATCATTATAGTTTTTATGAGGGATTAGTTGCTTTTCTTCATTCATGATGCTTAGAAAGATTTATTATCATATCATATTTTTTCTGAAACTTTATTTGAACTTAGATACTATAAGTATAGATTGTAGGATGTAGCGTATATTAAACTTTAAATAATAGTAAAACTATTTCTTCTTTTATAAATCTATGTGATTAATGTATTTTAAGTTTCCGGTTTAAATGTATTTTTGTGGGGAAATGATCATGATGAGTTATTATTACAATTCTATAAAATATCATTAATCTGAAATATTAGCATTTGATTTGTCTTTGTATTCTGTTTTCACACATCAAGGTAGTTAGTGTTTTGCTTGGAAAATATCTACTAAAATAGAAAATAGCATACTTTTAGTATCTGTATTGTATTTTAAGATTGTTTATTGGTTTTAGATGATAATATAATATTATTTATAAAATTATTGTTACGATTTACGATTCATGTTGTTTTTGCTATCATGTTTTACGAACGTTCTGATACAATTATTACAGAACATGCACATAATATTGTTATGTTTTGAGTGTGCATGTACTTTTTTATTAGTAATAATGGTAAGCCCAATATTTTGAACGTCGATTTTACAACGCAATTTTTCAATTGATGCTTTATTTGATGTATACAACAACAAAAATCACGGGAATATTTAATATTAGTTTTAAAATGTTATAATATTTTATCCATGAAATATTAACGATTTTGAAGGTATACAAAAATAAAGCGTATCATAGAATGTATAGGTACTACCTATATTATGCATCTCAGTATATTCTTATTGTATTTTTAGAGTAAAGTTGTAAGTGCTCCTATCACATTAAAAAATATTAACGGATGTTTTTTGGCGAGACTTTTTATGTACTATTTGGTACTATTAAGAAATTTTGTGAAAGAAGGCATGTTATAACATAACAAACAAATAATGTTATACTAATTTTGATAGTACAATTAATGTACTTTAAATGTTTCAAAGCGTTCCGATAACTTACAAAGAATAGAAAAAGAAAGTACGAATAGTTTAAATACAAATGATTACGAATGATAAGATTTTGCGTACAACATAAAATATACAGTAAAAAGTCGTTAATATGTATGATGTATGCACTAATACTTATGAAAATTATCATTCTTTCATAAATTTATTGTTTTATTAAGGGGTTAAACTCTTACAAATACTATTAACTATTCAAAATGAGCTGCACGTGAAAAATGAGAATGTAAAAATACATTGTTATACTTTATACTCTAAGGTGAAAGGATTATATCTTGTAGTGATTACTGATTATTTACTTTCAAGTTCGATTTGTACGTGATTTCTTAAAGATTATCTGAAAAACTATAATGCATGTAACGTAATTCAAGAGAAGTATAACCATAATATTTTTTTTTTAAATTATTTGATGATAAAATTTTGAACCTTTGAAAATACGACTGTGTGTATTTTGTTCTTTATTTTTTGACTAAAATAACAACTGTGTAATGTTCACTTTAACTGTTTAATAATTATATCATCATGTTATAAAATGAAAATTGTAACGTCTTAGACATTGTTTAATTAAAAATGGAATAAATTATATATATATATATTATAGTTTCTCATTAAACAGTTTCTTCAAAGTGTTATTCCGTCTTTCACTGAATGGAAGAGAAAGCTTATTTGTCATAATATGTATATGTTAAACGTTAAACTCAAGGGTGAAGGGCAAATAGTGGTAAAGAATTTCTAAAAGATCAGCAAAAAGTAGTATTGAATTCAGATATTTATTTCTTGTTTAGTTTTCAGAAGCATAATTTTTAAAATTTTCACAGTTTTTCATAATATTTATTGGGAATTGTACAGTGCATCTACACCAACCAAATTATGTATAACAGCATGTAATAATTACTTTTGTTTTATCATTTTTATATCACTTTATGAATGAACAATTATTACAGAGTTATATGTTATTACTTTATTTTAAATTGACCTGAGAACCAATAGTTTTATGGGTTAATGAATCTTGAGCTGTAATACCTCGGATTGGACCTTCCAAATTAACTGCATAAATATCTGCCGCCAGCTCATCCAACCTAATGTGAAAATGAAACAGAAAATGACAACCATGAAGTAAGATTCACATTAAAAACATATGCAATGATATGCATGCTACTTGCATTACGGCACGCATTCAAGTCCTAGTTTCTAGGCACTTGAATGACGAGTATGATCACCTTTCCACATTTAACTTGTATTGAATTATTTTTTTTTCTTACCCAATTTCATTATCGGCTTTACTAGCTTTAGTAGCTTTATCAATTTCTTCCCTCACAGAGGTATCAATAGACTTAAAAAATAGGAAACATATTTTTATTAACTTGTGTATATTATAATACTTGACAAAAAGCATAATATCCCACATATTCATCACGTCCAATTGATTTTTTAAAAATGTAAAAGTGGTAATATCGTAATCACAAAGACTTTGCAAAAGAAATAACTTACTTTCAATTCTTCTGGTGTGACTAGATTAGCTTGAAGTACTTTATCTTTGAAGGATGTAATGGGGTCTCGGCTTTGACGAACTTCTTGAATTTCTTCTCGAGTTCTGTATGAAGTACCGGGGTCAGACATTGAATGTCCTGAATATCGATATGTGGCTGTTTCCATCAAAATTGGACCTTTGCCTTCCACGCATAACTTTCTTGCAAATCTTGTGGCTTCTCGAACAGCAAGTACGTCCATACCATCAACCTGAGAAAAAGAGTAACAACAGCACAACGCAACTTGAGTATATCAGTAATCCAAGGTTTCCCTTTTCCTTTGGTATTTTACATTTTATTTCGGCATAATTTATTTATGTAAGAAAAGCATGGTTTTTGTACCCAGATTCCGGGAACATATTCCCCTCTTTGGTAGTAGTTTGTGTTGGCGGAAGCTCTTTCGGCCGAAGTTCCCATTCCGTAACCATTATTTTCACAGACGAAAATACAAGGGAGATTCCATAGTTTTGCCATATTGTAGGCCTAAAAAGAACAATGTACGTATGTAAACACAAACGTGTACTTTTACTTACATTTTACGTTATCAATCAGCCTATTAGATAAATATAACTTCTCGTTAAACATATTAGGTATACCTCAAAGAGTTGTCCTTGATTAGCAGCACCGTCACCATAAAGAGATATATTTATACCACCGTCGCCTTTGTACTTGTGAGCAAATCCGATGCCAGCTCCTAATGGAACCTAGAAGATATTAAAAAGCAACAAGATGTTTCAACCGTCAACCAAAAGAAAAGCCTATGTCTGGTCTTAAAGGGACTCAGATTATAAACAAAGGCAATGAAGTGATTTAAGCATGTAACATACTTGAGCCCCAACGATTCCATTTCCTCCGTAGAAACTATTATCAGAGAAACACCATTTTTCACACACAGTTTCGAATAATTATTACGAAAAAATATAGTTTTACTGTACATATATTATAGCAATGATTCCTTACTTTTTACTGTACATGTGCATGGAACCTCCTTTTCCTCTGGCAGAACCACCTTTTCTTCCTAATAATTCTGCTAATACACCAAAAGGCGAAACACCCATCAGGTATGTCCAGCCGTGGGCTCTGAATACAAAAAATAACAAGATAATAAAATAGTAAAAATACTATCATAATTGTTACGGGTAGGACAAAATGTGATTTTTGACATCGTATTTTAAAAACATAAAATACATGTAAGCAGTTATAACACTATCTACTTCTGTCATTGATGCTTTCATTCCAACGGCACAAGCTTCCTAAAAATATTAACACATACATACATAAGTAGTTAATACACATATCATTAGCATGTTATCCAAAATAGACTGAACTCAAATAGCTGCGAGAGGCAGAAAATGTCACAGAATTAATCGTAAGATTGTATAGGGCTTTTTTTCATTATATTTATACCTGTCCAGAATACAAGTGGCAAAAACCACGGATTGCCTTTTCTTTATAAAGATTTCCAGCAGCTGTTTCCATCCGCCTAATTGTTTGCATCTGCCTATATCTGTATTACAAATTAAGAATAAAAAGGTGATAATTAGCATGACATAATATTAAATGACATAATAAATCCCAATAACAAAACTATTACTCATTACACATATTATAAAAGTCAGTTAAATAATACGGTAAAAAATGGTAAGTAATATGTAGTTTATCGTGCAATTACAGAAGTAGAGCTTCATCTTTTCCAATACTAACGGTAGTTGATGGGCCTTCTTCGAGTTTATGTAATTTATAGGGCTTGGTTTCGAAGGTAGCTTCTGTCGAATAGTTATTCTTTGACCATAGCTGCCGTAATTTGCAATAGAACAAACAAAAACATTGTATCATCATTAGTATTGTGCATTATGAACTACATACATTTTATAATCGTAATACAAAAAAAAAGATCTAAACCGATGGCGTGAATGGTTTTGACCTCAATTTTTTTTCTACACGTATATATACATAGTTCGGAACTCGGAACTGGACATTATTATGTAAAACGTAAAACAGTGAGGGATTGAGGGTTGACCTAAAATTGTTGTAAAGAAAGAAGAACTATAAGAGTGGGCTTTGAGGTACAAGAGGGTGTATACTTTTGACAATTTAAATTAAAAGTTCCATCTGAAAATCGACTTGATCTATTCCCGGAAGGACAGATTTTGATTTTTGATCTTGCCATCATTTTTTCATGCATACATAATATGTGTAATGTGTATGTGTACTGGTGGGCAGTGAACTGCCGTTCTTCCAGTCTGGAAGTCCCAATACAATACAAGACAGCACATGAATATGTGTATAGTATTTTAAGATATTTTTCGTTGACCCATATTTCACGACAGGGCAGTACGAAAAACTTACCTTCCATGTGCTGTACTGAAAAACCAAAAATTACTATAGTTTAACTTCAAGATGTACGGGTTTAATGTAATGGAAAATGGAATATCAGAAATGGTCAATCGCAAAATATCGACCTGCACTGCAAGGTTCAACTCAACTAATCGCTTAAGTAAAATTAAACTTTTGCATATTATTTCTCTGTGAGTAATAATAAATATGCAATAGTGGGGAAACACAACCTTTGACTCTAATAGCATTTAAAAAGCAAATTAATAACATAATGTGTGAATAATGTAACATGACCAGTAAATAGGTGGGTATACTATAAGCTATAAATTATAAAAAATACTTACGTTTCTATTTAACCGACGGGCAACTTTTGAGGAAAACATGATTTAACTATCCTTGTTTGGAATTTTTGGAAAAAATGTATTTAAAAAAGTTGGTTAAAAAATAAAAAGTACAATAGTTTCACTATCTAAGTAAAAGTATAATTCCAATGTTGTAACAGATATTGAATCTGCACAAGCCCAAAAATTGTGCACAGCACGATTTAAACAATTAAGTTGTAAGTATATTATGAAGAACCAAATCAATCACAGTCTGTGTGACCTGTGATCTGATATATATCCGAAGAAGGAGAGAATTTCAAATTGCGAAGGAATTTTTCACATGGTAATCATACGATCCTTTGCTATGTACAAAATATCTACTGTCTGTTATTAATACAAGTTGCTCTTTTCTCACTGCTTCTTCCTAGTCATAATACACAGGGTGTAATCAGATAAGTAAGGTGTAATTTATTTAGAGGCAAGCAGTAGTGTAATACAATGTAAAAAGAGCTCGTGGGGCTAAAGGTACTCGTACGATTCCGGCCACTTTCACTTTCAAACTGTATTATTTTTTCTGTACTTTCACCTGGTATATAGGAAATGACACAATTATGAAACCACACAGGTTTCGTGTACAAAGCTACATTTGGATTTAATTGCATCAAAACACTTACTCTTGTCAACAATTAGCTTAAGTATCTCTGGATTCTGGAAAAATCCCTAAAAATAAACACAAGATTCCATTGTGCACAGTGTCAAGCCTGTGCCACTTTCTCCACTGAGCCTATAACAATGACACGATACTATATTATTATAATGTATACAAATGAGACGTACCATACTTATTGTTTTTCTCTAAAAGTCATACTTTTACAAAATTCAGAAATAATATTACGATAATCGCGAGTACTAAAATTATACTTCGATAATTGCGTTTAAAACGTTCAAGTACAATCATTATCATGTACACTCAAGTCGCAAGTATGCACCCATAAAAATTGAAGCTCCGATTGAATGAGTGATAGAAAAACTTGTTGCCTTTCATGAAAGACTTTCACCTCACATTTTCTGCAAATTTGAAGAATCGTATGCATTAAGTACTTTTACATAGTACAAGATTTGTGAAGAAGAGAAAGTAAATTATACGCACAACACACAGACGATGAATGAGAAAGAAAGTCCAAACAAAACAAGCTTTTTTTTAACATTTAGATTTTTTTATTCTAGAAACTTCTATAAATAATTCAATTACATCACGAATTACTTTTGCTTTTTGTCACTAAATGTTCTTGCTGTTGTTTTTTTGTATGTATTGTATTTATATGCACTTTTAATTATGTTTATTCATAATCCATAATGATAAAAGTTATTTTTTTATTCCATAACGTACTTATATAATGTAAGATTGTAAATGTAAATAATTTTAATCAAGAAGATAGATATTATATGCATGTTTACATAGTAAATATTATTATAATGAAGCGAACAAAAAATGTTAACTGTACGCCATCATTTTCCTTGTTGTCCTCAATAGAAATTAATGATTACAAACAATTTTGTCAGATTATATGAAAGTGGTGAGTCAATTCAAATATAATAATAATAATAATGTTAACATAGTAAGGGTCTCCACTGTCACCTTTGTGAAAGCAGTTCACGACTTGTACTTGTACCCGTCCTTATACTTGACGTTGTAATAATATTATTTGACAAAATCCTTGTCCCCCCAAATTATAAATTACGAACGACAAGTTTTACACATTGCTACATCGTGTGACCCTTAATACATTGTTTTCTTTTACGCTATTACTGTATTTTTCATTCAATAATGACGTTTTACCATCATTATCCTTGTCATAGGTATTTTACATAAAAATATGTTACAACCAATATGTTCTTGTTTTTTTTTTCTTAAATGAAACGATTACTTTTTCATTTTTATCGAAAAGGTAGGCACACATCGTGTATATATATGTGTCAATGTCATACAGACATACCTACAGAGATTTTTGAATGTATATCAATATTATTACTTATTGTTCCTTCAATTGACATGATCATAATATTATATCAATACCGTCACATACCTTTTGTCCCTTGTCTCGCATTTTTTCCGTAAAAAAGTTTTACACTTGCATTTTTAATAAAACATGTGAAGAACATAAATAATGATAATAACAATAATAATAACACTGTCTCAGCCTGGCAATACATACATTTTAAGAGCAATATATTATAGTAAATATATTGTATATTATTTTTATATAGTATTATTTTTTTTATTCTTTTACTGTCATTATTGTTATCATTATTATTCACCTATAGTTTTGCTTTTTTTTCTTCATAAATGGTAGTGGTTGTAGTATTTTTTATTAGTATGTATGTAATATTATTACATGTAGTTACAAGTATTTTATGTCTAGGTATTTTTAGAAACAGGGCTCAACGCGGTTCAATGAAGTCTTGTATATATATTATATTATATAGAAACAAAGAAACTCGACTAAACTGAATAATAATAATAATAATTTGATGATGCTAAATAATAATACACGTTTTTTACTGATATAATAAATTGAATACTTTGGATAAGTTTAAAAAACATGTTGTGTACACAATTGTAGTTAAATATAATGTAAGTAACTTGAGTATATTATAAAGAAAGACTGTTTCTCTAAATAGGGACAAATCGAATGATCCTTCTGCAGGAATTAACTGGTAATACAAAAAAAAATTCTAATGGATACTCGTTATTTTTAACAATATTATAATTATTATTTATTAGTTATGTATGTATTATTATTCATCGTATTATTATTATTTAAAGCGTGTAAGTATGTATGCAACTCTGCTTCAATAATAACTTTACACTGCATGTAAGTATGCCCTGTATTACATTAATAATAATAATTAATTATTATTGTTCCTTTGAGGGAGAGAGAGAGAAAGAGAGAGAAAAAGAGAGATAGACAAAAGGTGTAGAGAGAAAGTTTGGGGAAAAGCTAGATGAGAATATGTAACATAATTGAGATCCTAAAAAAATTTCGTTATTAATAACAATAAACGGTATTATTATTATTGTTGTTTCATCGTAGGTTGTTTTTGTTAGCTTCTGAGTTTTAAAAATGATTACATTATCATAATTAATTTTTTAAACAGCTTCTTTCATGTTGCGCTGAGTGTACTCATACACATAAAATAATATTTATAATACATTATGAACTTTGGAAACATGACCAAGATATTTTCTTTAAACATTTTTTCTGAGAATTTTAAAAGTTCAAATTCTTGAACTTATGTTATAAATTATAGACTGTTGCATAGTTTCTTGCATTTTGTAGTACATATTATGTAGTAATGTCGTAGTATACTTGAACGAACTAATTTCTAACTGCGATCTAAAAGTACTACAACACTAAACAATTCTAAACAAAGGTTTCCTCTCACAGAATAATCATAATTACGTGAATATTACATTTTGTATAAAATTATCAGTAAAACTCTTGAGACTGATTATACAAATATACATACCAACAAAAGTCCTTCCAATTCAAAACATACTCGTACTTTCTATTAATTTGCCTGGACTAACGTCAATTAAATCTTTACGTTCGTTTTCGTACAATGTATTTCATATATTATATATAAATAGACGCGACAAATTATTGCATTACTCTCAAATAGGAAAATAATAAAATACATGATAGAATTTTTAATTTTTAATAATTAAAATGACAAAATTCAAAACGATTATATTATTATACATATCATATTATTATCATAATAAAAAACGTATTAAATATTACCTTAAAAGTAAATAAATAATAAATAATATTTTGGCCATGTTCCTAAAGTACACCGATGTCGTACACAATATTATTCATAAATATGTATGTATGTATGTATTATATGCATAAATATTCGTTCTTTAAGTTTGTTCGGGCAATTAGGAATCCAAAATTTTGGATATTTAGGCTCAACATAGGTTGCTTTAGTCTATGTGTGTGTATACATATAATGTATACAACATATTATACCTTTTCAATTTTTTGTTATAAAGTTCTATTTTTTTTAGTTAAATAGAAACTCTGTCATTATTATTATTGTAGCATGATGTTTTATAGTGTACGTGAATGTGTAGGTATGTATGATGTATATATTATATTATTGTGTGACCATGAATAATAATAACAATAAATTATTAGTATTATGTTTTTAAAAATTCTTTTTTGCTGATGATGTTCTTGTTAAAATTAAGAGGATAAAATAGTTCACTTGGTCAATAATGGTATACGTGGATATTTTGTAGACCGTTTTGGGCTAGACCAAATAACGGGTTGCCGGCTGGAGAAGCAGCCAAAACTTGTTGTCCTGGTGTCTGCAGAGGAGCGGGTCTCCTATAATATACATGAAACGAGAGTATGCATTATTAAC
>JAQIVE010005701.1:0-12501 GCA_034698285.1 Sminthurinus bimaculatus | reverse complement strand
ATTATGAAAGTACATATGTACAACGTACATCATGCATATACTTTTAATGGCTAAAAATTCGAATAGGACGACTGTCGCACAATTCGAGCATTTACGGTATGTACCTTAATATTTATGCATTCGTTCTTCTGTCTGGTAGAATCTGGTAGGAGACATGCAATATGTATACCTATTCCTGTGCCATGCCACTTGCTTGGTAGACCTAATTAATTAAAATCTTAACAATTCACAAATATACCGCATACAAAATGTCAGTGCGCTGAAATCTTTGGCATCTATTAATTTAAAAGGAAAAAACCGACGACC
This sequence comes from Sminthurinus bimaculatus, assembly GCA_034698285.1. NCBI lineage: Eukaryota > Metazoa > Arthropoda > Collembola > Symphypleona > Katiannidae > Sminthurinus > Sminthurinus bimaculatus. The sequence continues at coordinate 12,195 of JAQIVE010005701.1, read as the reverse complement.
TCAATAAAAGCGAAACGTTTTTACAGATTTCGAGCAATATCTGCAGCAACGACACAAACACGGAGCGTCTAACTCAAAATTCAAAATATGCAAATGTAAAAAGATATGTCTAATTCAACCTCAGTGTAAGTACGTACGGAGTTGGTCACTAGAGTTCACAATTTCTCATGCCTCTATGCAAATACAGACGATTTAAATGAGATTCTTTGCAAGATTAACGAAGTAGCCGCTGAGAATATTAATGGTAGTTTGTACAACATGTTCTTCATGAATATTAAGGTCGTACTAAGCCATGTTGGATGAGTAGGGGAGAAGGAGGTAAAAGTATACCATTTTTTGAGGCCGTAGAAGTAAAAATACTTGAACTAGAAGGCATTTGGCCTTACCAATCAAAACTTACACATGTTTTTGGCAATAATATGAAGTGAACCTAAGATTTAACATAGCATTAATTGTAGTTAAGCTTTTCAAACAGCTCAAAAAACTTCCTATGTAGAGTAAAAGTATACCGCTTACAAAGGACGGAATACACTGGTAGCAAAACATATTTAAATTAAATAACACACAACAAAAGAGGTCGTAATTAGTTTTTACGTGTGTACAGCAAGACCAATTTATCAAACAAGCAAAGTAAATAAATCTACGTTTAAAGTAAAATTAAACCTCGAGTCAATTTGATTTTGCTTCATGTTATATTTGGGGCAGCAAAAAGAAGTGACGACAGCATTGTTTTCCGCTGTAAACGAACCGATATATTGATCTTTGATAATGGTAAACAACCGTGCACTGTTGGTGCACAATGTAAAATCTATGCCTTTGTAGACAAACTGCGTTTTTGTAAAAACTATGCAATTTTGTACACACTGCTCATTTTTTGTAAAAAAAACGCGCGTAAATATGCAGAAATTTTTCCAAATGCATACTTACTTCACGCAAAATTGCGCAGAGTTTTTCAAGATGCGCACTTTCGTGCGCGTCAAAAACCGCACAGTTTTTCTACATGCGAACTTTCATGCGCGTGAAAGTGCGCACAGTTTTTCAAGATATGTACTATTATGCGCGTAAAAGTGCGAAGACTTTATCAAAATATGCAACATTATGCGCGAAAAAGTGCGCAGTTCTTCAAGATGCGCCATTTCATGCGCGGAACTAAATGGCCTTTCTCCTAATTGGACTCTCCTTGATATTCATTGTCATAAAAAATATTAACGGTGAATCAAAACAATCGAAACAAACTCGCAAAATCTGAAAATTTCCAACTTGTCTCGCGCCGTTTTTTGTCATTCCTAGACCCTTCAAGGGATTGGTCTGACATTGTGAGTCTTTGTATAGGGTCCTCTGCTAGACCAAGCTACAATATAATAAGGGCAAATTTGTTCCATCTTGTTCCAATATAAATCAGGTAGATTACTTATGCCGGTCCCTACGTAGGTCTCATTTCCCCACTCGAGGGGACACCTGGGAAATGTCCCTTGTAAGCTAAACTGTAATAACTCAAGTGTGTTCCTCCGTTCTCCGATGCAATGGCGGTTTTAAGTGTTTTGAAAAGTTGAGACATTTATCAATTGTCGTTGTGGGAGACCGTAAGAATTTTGATGAAGAAAGTCATTGCATTGAGGATTGAGGAATGTTTTCCCGAAATTCCATTCTATGTAGACTTAATACATGTTGTTGCTAGAACACAGTATTTAATTTTTTGAGGCCCCTTCAAGAGGCTTTTAATTTTGCTCGTCAAATCTCATCGAATTTTCACGAAACCTGACAAGATTTTAACTTAAATTACAATTGTTTGCTTCTCGTGGGTCGTCTGACCAAAAGGAAGGGCACAAGGCTGTGCCTTGCTAAGAATAGAATTCTTATATTCTTAGCTGGTGAATTTGTCTTCTTAAGTAATAGTAATATGTATGCAAGTAACCAAGATGGCTAAAAACTATGCAAATTTAACAGTGATGGGAAATATTATGCGCTGGTGGTAAAAAGTTAGAGCAATTTTTGTTGGTAATTTGTTGAATCCACGGTTTATTTTTGTGTTTCCTTACTTACATATAATAATATGTAGTACATATTTTACATTATTGTAGTTGTAAGTAATTAATTAACGGTATAGTACTTAATTAGCTAAATAGGTATAGGATTAACAATAATAATTATCATTTATAATAATGTTTAAAGTACTTAATAATTTATTTATTTGAGGGAAAAGCTCAGATTCTGTTTTTTCTTTTTCTTGTGGTTATCCTCATTTTCTTAATTTTTTGTCAGTTATTATTTCACATAATACATGTTTATATTGACCCATATGTACTATAAGTACCTTGCACATGCAAGTAATAAAGTACACAGGAGAGACCTTTTTTACAGAATTTGCTGGAAAACGTTTTTATACACCTGTTTTTCAGTTTGTGTGTGTGTGTAGATATCATCAACAACAAGCTTTCAGCTTCTATTTGAAAGGTTTATTCATGACATCACTGATCACTTACAATTATTCATCATGATTTGGTAGCATTGATTTGTTTTGATCTTTGATTGCATACATATATACAAACATATTATGTATCTGTAATTGTTTTACAGCATTAGTCAGTTTTTCGTTTATAGTTTATAATGAGATAATAATGTAGTCTATAGGCCATAATCCGTAATCCATACACGTTATTATATTAAGTAATTAATTAAAATTACAATGCTTATATTTTATAATATTATATAAATACATGATATATTAACATAATATATCATGTACCATGTACATAATGTTTTCATTTCCACCTTCTCTTTTTTTGCATTTTTTTATCCCTTTATCATATTAAAATAATGTGTGTACATATGCATTTTTTCCCTTCGAATACATACACATATTTCATTTAATGTATAATAATTTATAATTTACTCATCGATAAATACGTAAATACAGTCATCGTATTTCTAAAACTATGCACGTATAATTACGTACAATTTCATAATTACCATTATTATTTATTAGTGTTGAAATAGAGGTTAAAATTCTGATTATTATCATTGTACATGCACGGATTAACTGATACAATTTTTATGCTTACGATTAGTAGTGTAAGTGATTGGGTGAATGTCAAATATAATTAGGAAATAGGTCAAGGTGAAAAACTTATAGAATGTTGAGAAGGGAAAACAATATTATTATTGAAAAAATAATTTTTTTAACTAAAACCTTCATTTTTTATCGAATTTGCCTCATCGAAACTGAGGAAAGATGTTAAATGTCCCATAGCAACCAGCAGACTTTCGAGGTTGCTAGTTACTTACTAGGTCATTTTACATTTTAAATCCCCCGTAGCAACGGGCCCCGAGTTCCACGGGATTGAAATTCCGAGTCATTTTAAAACCTTTTAATGCAAAGCATTCTCACCTTTTATACAAAAAAGTTGGATTTGCCTCGGTATGTATAAACATATTTGCATTGACTATGTAACTACATTACATTTTAATATACTTAATAATATATAACTGTGATTTGGATTGGTAATTGGTGTACATATTATACTTCTTATATTATGTAGTTTACAATATAAAGCGAATAAATATTTCAAATAGATTCTCGAATTTCGAACTTTGAATTTTAATTACGTACACAAATCGATCATATTCTAAACTTACGTTGGTACAGTTAACAACACCTAATATTTAAATAATAATTACCATTTATCATAGTATTATGTATAGTTTGTTACACGACTCATCCCAAGTTTCATAAAAATTGCAAAGTTATATTTTAACTCATTCGTCATCATAGATTCTGTAAACTATAATATTATGTTACCTATTATCTTAAATGCTATATAAAATCTTAATTAGCTTTACTATGTTAACAAGTCGTTGAGTATCCTAATAATATTATACGAATAGGTATGTATACTGTATATTTTACAGGAGCAGACAACAAAGATATAATATATTATACGAAATATTAGGGACCACATTGACGAGATTGACGGTATGTATGATGATAATTTTATTTCATATTTTGATGATTAGTTATTATTATTATTATATTATAATTGTTTTCACGATTTTACTTGTCTATTATATAATAATATGTATTTAGCTATTTTCATGTATCTAGATACCTTTTAAATATATTTTTAAAAGGAGACGACGAGGACACAATAAGGAAAAGACAGAAAACATGAAGATGAACGTGTAAGTATTTACATATTACAAGTTTCTATCTTTTTCCTAGCATAATGTGTTTTTTTTGAAAATAATGATTGTATATTCAATTTTTGGGTTAATTGTTAAATGATGATTTCGATCAAGTTTCGTTTTTGATTGTAGTGGGAGGAGGGAGGACAAACAAACGGGACATTACCTTCTATGTAATGTATTATTATTATTAAACATGACATGGTATGAAATCGTTCTTCTAATTATTTATCTTCATTCAAAACAGTTTTTCTGCTAATCACTAATACTTATGTATAAATAATAATATTACATTAGTTTTTTAGTAAAAAGTTCTCAAGTGCGTAAGTAATTAGTTTTTTTTGCTTGTCTCTCCCACAAAAGTTTTTCATCTCCCGATGTTTGCACTGCACTTGATTTTATAATAGATTATCATATTATTTAGTATTTTTATAATAGAAAAAATTCTGGAGATTCAGGTTATATCGTCGGAATTGATGAAAAATGAGAAAATTACTGATTAAATCCAGGTCGAACGCTTATATTATACACTTTTGTTCTCTTGTTCGTATCAGGTTGAAAGTAAATCAACAATCGACGACTCACTTTTTCACTTTTGATAAAATTTCACACTTCACACACATACATCATACACACGCACACGAATCAGTATTAAATTTTTCAAATTTTTGTACACAACAATATAATATATTTAATAAAGAATCTTTGTTTGTATAAGCCTCTGTAGTAGTAGTAATAATAATATCATTATTCTTATGGTTTGTTTGTATATAAATTTAGTATATAATCCTCGTGTATTAATAATGAGTAATATCATCTTTTGATTAATATTAGTAATTAGTACATAGTAGTAGTAGAAGAAGTAGAAGAAGAGATGCTATTGAGATAGATAATAATTTTTTCCATCACCATGGAAATGTAAATTATCCTCTCTATCCCTCCCTCTCACCTCTCACCCTCCCCTCTTGATACATACATACATACTTTCGAGTTATCTTGAGTGGGTGTTGGTCAGTGTGAGGGTGAGTTGGTGTTGGAGGAGTTGTTGTGAGAGGACTGGAAGGACGAGTGAGAAGATGAGGAGGAAACTGGTCGTTTCCCACAGCGGGATCCATCGCTCGAGGAATCTCACAGAGACCGCCGTCGAGGAGGAAGCCGCCGTCTTTCGTCTCTGAACCGCCGCCAGCTTGTCTCCTGAAAACAAACCCGAAGCTGTCCCACACATCATTGTCATTATTGTACGTATTATTTAGTATTTTTTTATGTATTAACACAACAACAATATTTTATTATCATTTGTTTTTTTTGTGAGCGTAGCAAGAAGAAATTACCTTGGGAAACATAAACATAAATTGAAGCTGGTTCGGCGTGGGCGGTTTTACCTACAAAAATATAATTTGCATAAATTTTTTAAGTAAATACATTTTAAGTAAACTTTAAATAAACTGTATTTGCGGTTTTTTATACATACATGTGTAGTTGCCCGAATCAGTTATACGGGCATCGCGAATTGTCAGTCTGGAATGCGTTTTACTCCCAGGCTCTGTGTGAACTGAAACTGTAATATTGAGAACAAAAACAAAAATTCAATACAATTACATATGAAAAAGTTCGTGATGAAACAGGAAATTAAAAAATGCTTGTAATTTCTTTGATTAAATGATGTCAAAACATACCCTGTGCGTTATAATTAATCATTTCTTCATTATGGTACCAGAAAATAAATTCTGGAGGTTTTGGCGACTGCAATTAAAACAAAGTGACATGTTTTAAAAATACTTTTAGCTTGTGATTTTAAAAATAGAATAAAAATATTGGGGTTTAGTTTACTTTTTTTTTTAAATTTTCTTTTTTCTAAATTGAAGTACCTTTTCAATGATACAGACGAGGTTGATGGTACTTCCTTGTTCGATGTGATACTCTCCATTACCGAGTATGAAGGCTTCTGGAACTGCGATGAGCAGATGGACCAGGTATGAAACGATTCCCGTCCCCGTCGACACCTACACAATTAAATCACCAAAATGTTAGAACCATTTCACGTACGTTTTCCAAAATATTTATTTTTTTCAAAGATCATACAAAATGATAATATTATTTTATTTATGTGCTGTCTATCATGTTAATAATTGTTAATTTTCATACCTGGCATTCAAACGTCCCATTGTCTCGTTTCTATAAAGTTGAATTGAAATTCAAAACAAAAACAAAAATGAGTAAAATTTACATTTCATTGTTGCATTTAAAAGTTAGATGTTAGATAAGATGAACAACGAATACTCAAACTTTACTTTAATTTCTTCTGCTTAGAATAATGGAAAATGGAAACATGAAAATAGTGCATAATGATTTGCACTAGGTATAAATAATTATTAACCTGGACAAATTTTATCTGCAGTGTCCACTCGTCGGAGCCGTCGGCATGGAGAACGTGAAATCGCTCGTCGTTGGTGTAAGTGGTTTTGCCTGTCGTCAAAATGTGCCAATCTCGCCTCCTAATCCACGAAATCTATAAAAGGGAGCAAAAAATGTTGTAATACCAGATTTAAAAAAATAAATGCTCTTTTATCCTCTTCAAAAGCCCCTAATTTTACACTTTACGCAACTTATTTTTATTTGAAACTGGAAATATTCTCTCAAGAAAAAGAACCTTCAACTTTTTTTAACTTTTTCTCCAAAAAGAGAGTTAAAATTACCCCCAAGTTTTTTAAGGGCCTCTCTGCTATGGCATAGTATGACGTAATAATAAGTATCTAAATAAATATTAAATATTACGCAAAATGAAAATCGATAAATTAAACTTCAACGATAATAAATAATAATTGACAACTGAAAAAACATAAATATTATAATATGAAACTTTGCGTCGTTTCTTTTGTCAAGTAATGAGGTACTGTAACAAACAAACTTTGAACTTAAATAAGTAAGTAAAAAAGAGCTCAAGGCTAAACGGTGTAACAAAGAAAAGTTTACAAAATTGCAAAATCTCCTTCAAAATCCATTTCCTCATGAGAAACTTTCCCTCAAAACCTTGCAGTGCTTTTCAAACTCTAAACAAATATTTTTAATTTTATAATGAACATAAAATATTATACAAAATGTGTCATATAAATACATTGTTGCAAAATAGTTGGAAAGTATCTACGAAATCACGAAAAAAAATCTTCAAAATTCAAAACAACAACCTTTTTCACAATCAGCGAAAAAAGAAAAACTTTTTGAACATTGAACTCCCAACTTTCTTCCTGTTAATATCATCATCATCAACTAATCAGCACTTCAAAATTCAAAACAACAAAACTGCGAAACACATCCACGATCAACAACTAAAAACTCAAAGTAAAAAAACGGTGCAAAAAAGTTTCTTTCCAATGCAGCAGGTTATTCTTTACCACTATTTTGCTTTTTGTCCATACATAATTAAGTACATATGTATGCATACAGTATTCGGTAATATTGGAGCATTTATATTACATAATATATAGTTGTACATGAATTTATACTTAGGTATTATAATTAAGTTTAAAAGAATACGACTCACGGATCTCTCTCCCAGGTTGCGGACTTTGCATCGGAGGAAGGCGGTGTCACCCAACGGGACGGTGACGTTGACACTGGTGTTGTTTTCAAAGGGGTTTTCGGCGAGTCGCTGGAGCTCCTCGAAGCTCGAGTACTGTTGCTGACTCCCTCCTGATTGATGATCGAACCAAATCTGCCGACCGTCCACAGTTTTCCCTGAAAAACAACCACAAAAAACACATCATCATCTATCCATCTATTGAATACTCTACCATATTCTCCAGGCTACCCTTATATAGTATACTTACATAATATTATTATGTAAACACATATTTTTATACATGGACATTCATTAATACTCCTTCCACTATATCTATAATCTATACTCTTCTTCTTCTTCCAGCAACAAATGCAGTCGTCCACGAATTTAGCAGACCAGAATCAAATTACCCACACACACACACACACACACACAATCAGCCATTTTGCTCCTCTCCCTACTGGAAATTTATCATTTATGTCTCAGCCCATCCATACACACTTTATACACACACTACACACAAAGGAAAAACTGTTGAGTTTCCTCTTTTCTCCAGTTTATCCAGTATCCACCATCCTACTATATACTTACATAGCTATATGCTTTTTCGACTGACTGCACCCCATTTTTCAACCATTCATCAAACCCTCATCTCCCTTTTTTTCACACTTGATCTTCCTTTGTCCTTGGGTCTGGAGATCGGGATGTGGATGTCGGTGTGGGTGGATCCTCGTCCCCGGGGATAGAGGCCACGAGTCCATTGACACTGACATGGGATGGCATGGCATGGCATGACATCCGCATGGAAATGAACAAACACGGGTATGGAAACATCGATTTCGACCGGGGAAAAAGCTCCAGGTTTTGGTGCATTCTCCCAAAATTATGATCCATTCTGTGGATTTTTTTGAAAACCTTTTTGCCACAAAAACAAAGGTCAGATTTGTATTGCATACTGAATTTTCTGGAGATTTGCTGGACAAAAAAATATGCTAATATAACTGCTAATACATGGAGACATCGTCATAATAATACCCACCCTGGAAAATTAGATGGATATAAAAAAGAGTGCGGTACTCTCTGGATGCTGGACGAAAAAAATGCAGGTGAACAATCGGGGACAAATTTTCTAGGGGATCGACATGGAGGGCAAACTGCAGTTGATAATACATACATCATACATACGATATCCAGAAAAACCTGGAGAAAGTCGTCAGGAAACGTCTAGGATCGACTTCTAGGTATGAGCTGCGTAGTCTCCATATATATACATACATGCAGCCAGCTTTTATCAATATTATTGCTACATATTTTTCCAGTTGGTCCTTGGATTTGACTTTGTAAGAAGAGAGAAATGGAAGGAGAGAGAGGGAGAAAGAGAGCCGCTGGATAAGCTGGAGAATGGGCGTAATAAAGTGCAGCGAGACGGACGGACTCCAGGACTACACACTACACACATTGAAAAACATTGAATGAGGAATTCTGCGGCTCCAGTCCGTTCAACCAGAATCCAGATTCAGATCCATGTGTGCTTATGTCCATGATTTTGACAGAGGCGGAGAAGGAAGCGGCCGTGGCCGTGGCAGCGGGAGTCGAGTCGATTCCGGCTCCAGCTCCAGCCAAACTGCTGGAGAAAGAGAGAAAGAGAGAGACAGCCGATGCAGAGTAATATCTTGATCCGCTTTCTCTCTACGACTCATAAAGAGCAGGCAGCAGTCTTTGACTCTTCTTCTTATCCGCACTCAACATGGAAACATATAATATATGTATAATATATACAAAGAAAACAGAGGGAGAATTTAGAGACAAACATGTGACACATTTACATTCTGCATCCCCCCACCCGAATTTCTTTGTGCAGTACAAAATACAAAATTCCAATAGTGAGCCCATACGTAATATATATATATATAGTACATACATATAAGTAAGGAGTCCAAAGGAATTCCATCTGCCTGACTTTTGATTTGTACAATATTTATAGTTTTTTTTTCCTTTTCCTTGATGGCCAACTGCATGACATTGTCAACTCTACATAAATAGATGCAGTGGTTATAAACCCAGTTGTTCGTATGTATTATGCTTGTCTTTTGCCCCCCCTCCCCACTCCATTTTTATTATTCTATTTCCAGCCGCCCTTCACTTTTTGACTCTTTGACGTTGACTCTACATATTTGCGTTGGTCTTTGTCATATTGTACATTGTACACACTACACACACGAGAGATGAAAAATTCTCCGTCAGACAGACATTGAATCAGTCGGCAGTCCTCATCCGCACAAAAAATTATATTATTCTCCCCTCTCCCCCCATCCCCCTCTATTCTCTTGTCCCTGTCTGCTTCTTCATAAAGAAAAACAAGGACAACAACAACAACAGCAGTCGTCGTCGTGGCAGCTTCATAAAGGGGAAAGTGCACTTTCTCTATCTTCCACCATCAAGGAAATGGATACAAATTGTAAACACTAAACACAGGCTGACTACATATACACTATATACACACAAAAAATTCAAAATTATCAACAATAACAATTTGCAACAATTCCAACGAGTGAGTGAGTGAGTACATCTGTTCAATTTTATTTCCTGAATGCACTACCAACAACATTTTTGTCATTTTGTTTTTTTTCGGAGAAATTTCGATACAGCAACAAAATCTTGTATTTTAGCCCCCCCCCCCCCCCTCTACAACAAAACTAAACTATAAATAATCTAGACTGTACAATGTACATTGTACAGTGTACATATTAGGGCAACAGATTGGGATAAAGATGTCAAAGTGTAATGAGAAGAAGAGCCAGCATACATTGTACATGACAATGACGCTTCCATCATCATCATCATCAGGATCATCATCTTGGTTTCTTCTTCTTCTTGTTCTCTTAAAGGTCATCTTAATTTTGTGGACAAACTCGGGACATTTCCGTTGGAGGTTAAATGTCGTGGCATCCTGCACCACCGCACACCGCACCATGCAGCACGCAAATTGTAAATTTGGTCCAGGATGCTCTTTTTCTCTCTTTCTCTTTCGTTTCACTTGGACTTTGTCTCCATAATTTATGTGCTAATTTATGGAGGCCCTGAATGTACACGACAAAATAAAGTAGATAGAAGAAGAGACGCAAGTGGTGAATCAAGTGGAGTGGAGTGGAGTCAAGTGGATGGAACAAATCGAGGCCACGTGCACATATGTATGTACGTATGTAGAATGTAAAAACCTGCATGTAAAATAGGGTTTCATAATATGCATAATACAATACAATAAGAAGGCGGAGTAATAAGGAAATGTCACCCCGCATTTACCAACGCCTCGTCAATCCAACCCCGACCCCCCTCCTCCCCCCAAATGAAATATTAGCATATGTATACACTGTACACTGTACACATCCTTACATGAAAATAAGTGGAGAAACAACAAGATTTTAGAGGCATCATCGTCGTCATCTCCTCATCAAATCACAGGACATGACCTCACCCGTCACCTTATAACTATTTCCTCGAAAAGTCAAGATGAACAAGAAACAATGTACAATGTACATATGCATTTATATTTTATATGCAGTCTGTGTCCTGGAACATTTGTCCTATTCCATCTCGTCGTCGTTGTTGTTGTTTTCTTCGTCTTGTTGATGACGGGTCATCATCATCGTCATCGTCGTCATATCCACAACTAATGTATGCATACATACAATATGAAGAGGGGAAGAGACACGAGACATGTGCGGAATCTTAAAACAAGTCACTACTGTAGTATCTTCTCCCGGGGAGAAATGACGCTGCACCTTATGCTTGTGTTCCTGTGTATAAATAAATACAGCATAAAACACAAGGCAAGAAAATACGGCGAAATAGGGCATGAAGAAGAATCGAATATGTATGCATGTATTTATGTATGTATGTATGTAGTCCCTCTTTATCTCTTTCTTTTGCACCGCCAAACGCCCTGGCATTGGCATATATAGCATAGAGTATCCTGACAGGACTCTTTATCTCCCATTTTTTGTGGCCAGAGTCAAGGCACTGGAGAAAGAGAAAGCACGGAGAAAGTACAAGACAAGACAATTTGGAGAAAGTCAAAGTCAGGGCTTTCTCCACACTGGCCACATCCCGTCCTTTCATTCTCTTTGCTCTTGACGGCGCGTTTGTAATTACTGCTGTGTAATTTGTCTCGTGGCTTGGCCTCAGTCAGCCAGTGAGTCAGTCGCACCGTTCAGCTCAGTCACTGTGACTCGCGGACTTTCTCCCTGACTTTCTCCCATTGCCACATGCACTAGTATCCCATCCTTTACTTTGCAATGAATTGACACGCCACACACACACACACACACAGACGCACAAATGTCAGTGAAAGTGGAGAAAGTGGAGCAAAAACGAGTCAGCAGAGGCAACTGCAGTAAATACTTTAGAAAGTGGAGGCAAGACAAAACCAACAAATTCGACAGATCGGAAGAGCA